>JAHZNE010004629.1:0-13152 GCA_027744055.1 Callyntrura sp. NNG-2020 | reverse complement strand
CCTCTTGACTGTTTGCTTGTCCTCCCGTAAACTTTTCACTTTTCATTTCACTCTAATTTACCGTTACGTAACCTAAAACCTCCTCCAAGTAGTATCGTCATCATCATCATCAGCAGCCGCAGCAGCATCACCGGGTAAGAAAGCATAACTGCAGAGGAAAAAACGATAACAGATCGCTCCTAATTTTTTCGTGCCACTGCCAAAAATTAGAATGCATCCGATATCTTCTTCTCTCTCTTTTCCCTCGCACACACACACACTCCTCTCTCTCTTCTCACACACATCGACATTAACATTTTAACATCTGCAAATCCTCCTACTTTTCCGTTTGCAGCCACCTAAAACACACATTCGTTCCAAACACACTCTTCTCAGCATCACCATCATCATCATCCTCACCTCTTCTCTCACGTTTCCTTTTTACACCGAAAAAAATTGCAGCCGCAACAAAACAGCAGATTGCACTTTACAAAAACATTGAACAGATCAGAAGCCGACGACAGTAGACGATAAAGAGTAAACACTTTGCATTATTACTTATGAACCTGAGTTTTACGAGTTTATAGAAATAATAGCAAAAAAATTGTTATTCGAAGTAATTCGATGATGTCATAAGCTGTTAGCCATATATTATTTATGCATCTTTTACTCACACACACATATGCAGTACTCCTTCTGACAGAAGGAACTGATTAAGAAAAAATTTAAAATGTAAATTACGATTGTTATAATGTGGCTGCTTCATCATGGACCTTTTGGTACGCGGAATGAGTATGCATCATGTATGCATTTTTACAGCTAACGACGATAATGTTGACGTGTTTATAAAATAATTTGGAAAGTGGTTGCTGTTGATTAGGAGAGGCTGTTGCCTCCATCGTTAAAAGTTTTTATCTGCTCTAGTTTTATTGCAGCAGCAGCTCTACTTGATGCTGCTCTTTCCCTCCACACAGAGATTTTGTGCAAAATTTCCCTCCCTTCGCCTTCAATGCTAGTTTCATCGTTTTTCAACGGGAATATACTTTTTTTTTACATATCAGGCGTAGTGCACAGCTATTTAAAACGCGTGTTGTGTGTGAGAGTTAGGCAATAATATTTGACGCCATAATAAATAAATAATCTTGCTACGGTGAACGAGCTATATATTTTAAAATGTGGATGGAGTCAGCAGACACCTTGAGTACAAAATTTAGAGAGGTGTTCATTTCTTGAGGCTCCTACACGCACACGTTGTTCATTTCCTGTCTGTTTCCTGGAAAATTTTAAAATTTCTAATATGCCTATATTTTTGGTTCTTTTGGGAGAGATTTATCGTGTGTTAATATCTTGTCACGTTTACAGATGGTTCTTATTCTCTCTGCTTATAACGGAGAAAAAAACCAAATACAACGACATGTGTGAACATCCTCATCTCCTTCTACTTGGTTGGTTGGCGTTGTTGTTTTTGTTTGAGAAGGACGTGTTGGTAGTTTTACGAGGAAAAACACATTTGAAACATATTCACTGTTGCAATGACAAGAAGAGAGTGATTTATTGAAGGAAAAATGAGCGTAACGATTAGGTTTGGGGTTTACAAAAAAACAATAATAATAAATTGCAATGATCATCTTCATCATCATCATCATTATATTATGTGATGGTCTCGAAGATGATGAAAATGAGTAATAGCTTGGTAATGATGATCGCTTCCTTTTCGCTCCCTCCTAAAATTACGACTTTTTCACACTCCCAACTCCTTATCATCAGATGATAAATTTAAATGGGGTTTCACAAACAAACTGTATAAACTATCTTCTCTCGCGAAGCTATTTTTACTCCACGACTACTACGTGCTCACTCAAACAAATAATAATTTTAAATTTTTTACCTTTTCCACAATTTTATTTTCCACAGAATGATGACGCTATATTATCATCCCGGCTCCATCATCGTCATTGCGGTGTGTTGTTGTTATTAAAAAAGAGGAATTAATTTTTATCCCAGAAAGTGCTTTTTTATTACTGTCGGGATTGACACGCAGAGGCACGTTTAAAAGAAACCGTTTTTTATGGCTGTCATTAGCTGTCAACCGCGGCAAAACAACTCAGGCCACTTTGCACCAAACGAAAAATGTCAATATAATAAAAATATGCTGCCGAGATGAAGCAATCAATGAGCGAAGTATGTTTTTTACACAAAATTAGTATCTTCTTCGTTTTTGGTGTTAATTTTTGCACTTGGCAAGTTGGCAGAGATAATTAATATTTTACACACACAACACTTTATCGTACACATGTACTTCCGAACAGAAACGTATAAAAACGGCAATTTGACTCAATAAAAAATACGGTGACTCTAATAACTGCAAAATACGTAAAGTTTTAATTGGGCAAGTTAATTAAACAATTTTTTGAGCACGTTATCAACAACGGTTCACCTTTCCATTCATTTTTTCTCCAATTTTATAATTTTTCCTTGAAAATGACTTCTAAATTGAGTAGTAATCACTTCTGTCAAGGGTTCTTTGTAGGAAACTACCTTTCACCTTAATTAATTAACAATACACAACAGCAGGAGGGCAGTCAGCAACAGCAACAACAACAATGCACAAAATATGTCAAATTATTCCTTCAAAAATAATTTTCTTCTCCCATTTTGTCCCTCCTCCGAGTCCGTTCCCTTTCTAAATAATTATTTTAATGCTACTAAAATTAACGGGGTATTTCTGTAGCTATCTGTGTGTGTGTCTGCCTGTTTGCATTTCTCTCTCTTTCGTCATCCCCACACTCACACAATGAATGTGTGGTTTGGTGAACGTTGTTGATGTGTGAGTGAGTGATGTTGCGTTATTGTTATGTCTTTGACTTTTACGTACAAAAGTATTTTATTATTATTTTACCACTCTTCCTTCAACTTTTGCTGAAGTGCAACATGAAAAAACAGGCTGTTGTTGGCTGGTTGATGCAGAAACACACACACACACACACACACGCACTCTCTCATGTATATACAACACACAACACACACGCTCACAGCGAGAACTTATCGAGATAGATACAGCAAGCAAATGCTTCACCAATACACAAAAATTCACAGCTTCTCTGGCAGTAGTGGTGTGTGTAAACCTGAAGAAAATAGCTATACACAACACAGCTCAGCAGCAGACAGACGAATGGAGAGTGAGACGAATGTGAAACTCTGGCTGAATTGATACTGACACGACAAGACCATCATCACAACTGCTACATTTAATACTACCAGCTAAGGCTTACTATACACGAGGGTTGGGGAGAAGAGAACGAGGAGAACACAAGTAGAAGAGACGATGGGAGAATAGAGATTTTTTAGGCAGAGAGGAAAAAAATTCTCTGTGCGAGAGAGAATCCTCCGAGCAACAACACAAGTAGTACCACCAACCGTACCATTACCGTATATACACAACAACAGCTACTCGAGAGTATTTACCCGTCCAAAACTGCTGATACCTCCTCTCTGTTAGAATACCGTAATATTTGCGGCCATTCCTTACCATATTTTCGAGAGAGGGAGAGAGAGAGAGCGAGAGAGAGAGAGAATCTACCCGATATACACGTATAGTTGATGATAGTATGTAGTGCAGGCGAGATATAGACGATATACGACTATGCCCTGATCAAGCTGATGTTAATGGTACTTACTTTACTACTACTTGGGTAGAATTTTTTTTTTCTCTCTCTCTCCTAAAGTCTGCTTCCTTCGTTGGTAGACTGATTCACGGCTGCTGTTTTTATTCCGCACTCCACATTCCTAAGCATTTTTTTGAAAAAAAGAAGAAAACTTAAGGAAGATGAAGAGGTATAGAAAAGAAGAGCAAGCGGCAGCAGGAGCGAGGAGAGGGCAACTTATGGTTGTTGCCGTACCAAAATGACGGGATGGTTTGTGAGAGGGAGAGAGCACTTAGGGAAATCCCTCTTGTTCTGTTTGCTTCTTTTTCGTCGTCGTCGACCAAAAGTAGACGACGTTTATAATGTTGTCCTGTTTGTCGTTATCATCATCATCATCATCATCAGGATTGTCCCTTTAGAAAGGGAAAATCGGCATCCCTTTATATCACTAAAAGCTACCAAAGTATTTCATTCTCCTTTCGGTGCATCGCTCTTCCTATTTCGTAGCTTCCTTAAGACTCCTCTCACAACCGCAGTGGTAGCCCAGATGACGGGAAGAACAAGAGGAAAATGAGTGAGAAAGTTTATCATCGGGAGCATCATCATCGTGATGGCAGCAGATAAAACCGTTTATTTCAGGCAGCTCGGGAGAGAAACCGTTTATTTTCCATGCAGCAGCAGCAGCAGCGTTAAAAATGTAACATTTACTCTGACGACCTTTTCCACAATAGAAAATCTTTTTTTTTCTTCCTTTGATACAGTTCACTGGCAAAAAATAACATTTATGCATGCTTCGTCATCATCACAAGCTACATGCATCTTGTTGTGCCGCTCCCTCCTTTCGTCTTCTCCATTTTGTCGGGTGTCTTTTCTCGGTAGCCCCGCACTACCTATATTTTTTCATAAAGCACACCGGAATGACTGTATTTCTTTGCCACGACAGAACACTAAACATGTTTTGTTGGTTTTACTCCTATAACGTACAACTGTCGCCTTATTACTATTGTTATTACTCGATTTCCTAACGAATTGGTCATACAACCACACGACACAACAAGAGAGCGGCCGCAGCAAACGAGAAACGACAGTCGGCTTTTCTGCCATCCATACTATTTTCTGTCATTTGTCGTCAGAAAAAATTTAAACGTTTTTACCCAGACTATCAGACTTGACTACTTAGAGCACAACGAGGCCCAGTGTGACACCAGTAGTAATGTCATTTTGTTGCTTTTTTGGGGGAAATATCTCACAGCCCTCTCTGTAGACAGTGGGACAGCCGGCCTGTTACATAACCGGGAAAAAGTGAGCAGAGAAAAGGAGAAGAATAAGTAGTAAAACTTTGTACGTACCTAACAACATATTACATGATCCTTCGTAAAACACTGCCATTCTCTGGAAACCTCCAAAATGTAAACCCAACAACAATTTCATTCCGCGACACGCGATACTCCATTGTACAGCTTCTCGTTTAAATTGAACTTTCAAAATGTTCCAGCTAACGTGTAACCCTATACCCTCCTTCCTATAAAATTCGGTTACATAAGGCCAAAAACTTTCATAAAGGCAGCAGCAGCAGCTTCAGCAGCAAAACGGTTCCTTCCTTTCAGTTTTACTCTGCTACACTTTTCCTCCACGCTCTTCTCCTTCTTCGTTGTCATCTTCCCTTCCTGTGTAGTTCTTCGAAGGAGTAACAGAAAGCGGAAAAGAAAGAAAATATGGCGAGGGTGGCAGTGTTGCAATAATTCAACCAGTTTTTTTTCTACTTATGGAGCATGAATTTAATGTGTATTTATCTCACATTAAGCTATTACAATGTTCATCAGCCTACTTTTTAACGAAGTTGTCTGTCACAGATAGGAACTTCTGGGAAACTTGTTACAACAGACACGCATATTAAAGTAAGCTACTCATAAACCCATTCCGTGTTTTCCTACTTTCTACAGATATGTACAACTTGTTTTTGTAAATGGCGATTGATAGATTAATTTAAAATATTTACAGCTAAAAGCATACCCATGCATTGCAATAACCACCCAGCATAAAACGTAACGAAAAAATCACCGAGACAGAAAATAAGAAAAATGTACCCATCTCTAGCAAAGAAGAATTACCTATGTTAACAATCCTTCTCTCTAGGCATACTCTTCTGCATTCCTGGGATGAATATGGGTAGTACAGCTTAAGTTAGGGCATTAATGTGTCTCCTTTTGTTGAGCATACTATAATTCTGCCTGGTATGTACATCTCTGTTACTTGTGTGTGTGGGAGCGACTAACACCGACCGATGAACAAAACCGAATTTTATGGTTTTGCTGATCATCCATCCTTGTAGTAATGCTGTACAAACAGAGAAATTAAATATGTATGGTATGTATTCAAGTTACGTGCAAGCATACTGAAAAAATGCCAACGTTCTGCCCATTTTCCATGTAGTAGACATACCATGTATTTTCTCCTTGTGTGGAGTACTAGCAGTATGGTAGTTCAAACATCCCTTTTTTCTTCTTACTGCTCAACAGATAAGTAATAATGAACGGTGGTATAGAGAGACACAGAGAGAGAACTTTGGAAATAGGGATAAACCTGATATCTGTATTACAACCTTACACGGACCTATGACATTGCCTCTAGATATATCAAAGGCCTGACTACACGATGACTGTAAAATGGCCTGTCAGAGAGAAGACAGAAGATTCCCTGTTTTGACTGGGTTACTTTGCGCTCTTACACTAACGTTTATATGGGAGCTTCCATTCCGTCATATTTTCTCTCCATAAACGCGAGAGAGCTATTCTCTCTCTGTTCTACGATGAAGTGCTGTGTGGATAATATGGGGTATTCCTCTGCATACTTCCCTTTTTTGTATGCCTCTCTCTCTCTTTCGCCAACCCCCCCCCTCTCTCTCTCTGCATTTGTGGCGATATGGATAGACAGCGGAGTTTTCTATCCCCGTTTATACTGGCTGGTAAAAAACATCAGAGACAAGGGACGAGTGAGCTACACAAGCGACGACGACGACGATGATGATGAAGAGGAACAACGCGTAAAAGATTACATTACGCGTTATTATGAACGATTCACACAGTCATACTTACACAGTCCGACTTTGCCAAAAACAGAGCGTTTACAGGTTTTGGGTTTGGATTTGAAAAGAAAGGGAGAACATAAGAGGGTAATACGGGAGGACAATGACGATGATGCTATTACAGAAGAGACAGAGGAAAAGAGAGAGAGAGAGAGAGATGTCGTACTACTTCTTGTACGTAATACTGCTGGCTACTACTAACAAGAGCTACTAGTGGCGGTGGTGGTGCTGCAGTGGTGACTAGAGTGAGAAAGAGACGAAGATAAGTACACGTTTAATATTTACTCTTGAGTAAGTTAGTAGTATACCGCGAGTAAGCGTATCCTTCTGTTTCTCTGTCTGTGTGTGTGTGTGTGTATGTGTGTGGCTCAAGGCATAAAAAATTTCCCTGATGCATTCTAAATGTGTGTTGTGAAGTGATGTGAACTCACACATTTCTCATCCATCATGCATGGAAGAGAGAGAATAATATGTAAATTGCTCCAAGTCAGTACATTAAACAGGGAAAGATGGTGGAACAATAAAATATGTACATAAATAGAAACAATGCTGCTGTTTACGAACGGGAGTAAAATGGTAGATCGAAATGGATGGACAAATGAGCTCTTAAAACTCTCCCTTTCTCTCTCTCTCTCTATTTTCCTTGAACATGGCCAAATGGCAATTTTTCTCGTTGCCAAACTCATCATCTTTAATAATATGCACACGTACACGTATTATGCACATGTGTGGTAATAATGAGAAAAGATATGGGGTGTGAGTAGGTATTTGCTGTTTTTCTTATAATTTGTTTAGTAGGATGCCTGTGTAGTAGGAAAATGACATCAAATGAACCTCTAGGTACTACTGTCGTGTGGTATTTTCATTGTTGTACAAAGTAGAGAACTCTGATTCCATGCTCGAGGATGGCTTGTTCGACAGCGTTTCGTTTTTAGTCTAATGCTGTGTGCCCTGCACACCTTTTTTCCATGAATTGATGACGATAACGAGAACGCTGTGTTTTGGTACGTACACAGGACGTATGTGTGTGTGTGTGTGTGTTAGTACGTAGTACACGATGATGGCAGGTAAGTGATTCAGGTAAAAATGGCATGCAATAATAATTTACCACTTTTGCTGTTGATGATTATTACCATAATACACGCAGCAGCAGTTTCATATTTTGTTGAACCAACGCAATTGAACTACTACACTGCGGAATGGGTAAACAGCAAAGGTGACTGTTGACTTTTGAGTTACCAGGAATCTCATGTGTACAGTGGAGTTGCAAAGTACCAGCAGCAGCAGCACAATAAAACTTGAAATTCGACTCTCTGGCTACAATTTTCGCTTATTTGTTTGGATAAGGTTGCTGTAATGGCATTTTTGTTGTTGGTGGAGAAAAGGATGAGCTGTCGTAGTAGTGGTAGGGAATCTCCTCCAACGATAATAATGAGCCTGCTAAATGCAAAAGCTCTGAAACGGTTACGCTGCTAATGGTACGGTGTGCTGATTGTTTACATTAGAGGGGCCTTCCTTCCTTTAGAAAAGAATGGATGGAAGCAGGATGACGCGTCGACTCTCGTTGCGGATGGACGAGGAGGATGGGGCTGCGGCTGGATTGAATGGATTTGTCCTTCTGGTAGTTAATAGTAGGGATAATATTGTTTTAGGCAGGTAGGTAGGTAGGTAATTGCATGGTGCATTCCAATATGTGGTTCTTCTGTACCGAGAGAACCTTCCTAATTTGTGGGTGTTGTTGTGGGACTTGTGTAAAAATCTAATTATTATTACGGATGTCGCCTGCATAGAATGGGTTCTCGTTGTGATAAACCACTGATTTAAAAGATGAAGGTAGGTAGTGATACAGCGTGGTGTACATATATCGCCTCGTTGAGAAATAATAGGTGCGGTGGAAGCCATGCCGTAGTAATAATCAAGTTGAGGTATACGTAAGACAAAGATACACAGGAAGTATATACAGCAGGAATAGGGATAAAGAGGCAGGGACTGTGACGTCTTTGTTTTTCGCCTTTTTGTCACGTCATCATTATGATAAATTCATTTACTACCGGTATACCTAATGCATATTCATACACACCTCTCTATAATTTAATATTAGCAGTACCTTCGTGCCTGTATAGTATCATGTCATGGTTTGTCATCATTTCATTCGGCATGTACTGTTTGTTATTAAAGTAATATGGCAGGACGCGTGAAAAACTTTGGAGGACAACGAGACAGACAACGGGTTGGGTTTGATTATGTAAACGATTTAGAAACTAGAAAATGTTTGGGATAGACACGGGGAGTTTATATAAGCACAAGCACACAGGAGAACAACCAAAGTCATTGTAGTCACAGAGAGGGAGAGCGAGGCGGGGGGGGGGAAAGAAGTCCTCTGGAATCACTGCAGCCTTCATTCCAAAGGAGCAGTAGAGGGCTAAAAGGCAAAAAGATTTTTTTTTATCCATTTTCATTTTACCTTGTAGCTCGCTAGTTCTTTTCTGCTTATGTCTTTAGTCAGTCACTGAAAGGCACATGTAGCACTTGTAGTACTTTAGCTAAAGGGAAAATGAGAGAGAGAGCATAGCAGCACATCAAAAGATTTTTACTGAGTCTCTGTCTCTCTCTCTCTCTCATGAAAAAAAAACTTTTTAAACAAAGTTCATGCTTGGGCTAACATAGAGCAAAAGTCAGTCGCCTTTATGTAACNAAAAAAAAACTTTTTAAACAAAGTTCATGCTTGGGCTAACATAGAGCAAAAGTCAGTCGCCTTTATGTAACTAGTTGACAAAAGTAACTTTTTTGCTAGTATGGTCACTGCAGGTCATTTCTCTCTCTCTCTCTGTCTCTCGCAAAATGGTAAGTTTAAGTTTGGTAATCTTCCACTACCGCTGGTACAAGACACGCTGTACATTTATTATATATACGTACTTATACCGTATGCTATCATGATGCCTACTGAAAATAAGAATAGAAATGCCTAAATAATAAAACGAAATGATGGTGGATGATGGCAGAGGAATGAGTAAGCGAACGAGGAGACAAAAGCGGATGTTTCTCTCCTTCTCTTCTTCCTGTTGTGTGTGTAGGGAATACGCGCAAAAGCCAGCAAAGCAGCAGACAACAGCAGGATGAACGACGATAAAACGTGTAACGTTCATCTCGTAATCGTAATAATATTATTATTATGGACGTACCCATAGGTATGCGTTAATATAATATAATACAATACACAGACCACATATGTATGCAACTCACACACATATGTTGTGTGTCGTTCGTTTATTCGTTACTCAAAATATATTTCTCCTGAGAGAGCAGTCAAAAGGCGAGCATTGTTGTTTGGAATTTGTGCAGCTCATGATGATGATGATGATGATGATGTTGATGGGGCTGATGATGAAGAGGAGGAGGATGCTGTGAAGAGAGGATTATTCTGGGATGCTTTTTGCTAGTAGTACTTATTATAAGCGTGGTGAAGGGGATGATTATGATCAGGTTTAAGCTGGCAGGTACAGATGACAGAAAAAAGCACAGAGGACGATGCATGTGACGATGAGAGATCATCATGACTAGAAATTCTTGTCGTTTGTTTTACCATGAAGCGTATGACTTTAGCATTACAGCAAAAATTTAAAGAAGTGGGTATAATGGACTGGCACTATAACGGCTTTGGTGTAATCTGTCTGTCTGTCTTTCTGTGAAGCTAGATTGAGTTGTAGGATGATGAAATTACAAAAAACAAATGAACTACCATAAAGGAAGCCACTATAAACAAGTTTAAGGCATTTTGCATTATATACCAACTGACTGGCAGAGTAAAGGGGTGTCTTGTCTTTTACCATTTAATCTGTCTATGTAGTAGTATATTTTGACTTGGTGGTATTCTTTGACTCCTGACGCCATTGTTGTCATTGCTGAGATGAAGGTCTATTGTTGAAAAACAAAGAAACATGAACCAGATTTGAGGAGATGATATCATCAGGGCACATTTTGCATTTTCTAAAGGATCAGACTTCAAAAGTCTAGAAAAAAAGATTTACATTCAAGTTCTTCTGCTACGTACATGACAGAGTACTATATTTATACCACGGACACTGTAGGATGCCATATCTTACGTTGAAGAAACAATACACTTGTGCCATTGTAGTACCAGTCTTTGTGATTGTAATTTTATTGTTGCACATTGTGAGGGACAATTCTCATTGTTTCATTCTTTTAATTCTGAGGAAGGGGCTGGTGGAGTTGCCCTTTACTCTGGTGGTGGTGGGTACAACCAACGTTCCAAAGTCACTCTCTGTGGTGAATGGTGAATCAACTTTGCAATAAATTTGTTTTTTTTTGCGGGACCAAATAAACCACACGACGCTGTTTGCGACAGGTATTGTGGGGAGTGATGAGAAATTTACCGACGACCTTTGAAACACTTGACTGCATTGGTAATAATGCAAACTTTATGAGTATAAAATTACATTGACTGCGCCAAGTCGCCTTCTCCTACTGGCAGGTCTCTACTTTCTGCATTGCCGTAGTATCCTTTGCTGTGTGTAGGGCTCCCTGTCTCATATGCCCTGTACATAGTGCACGGGGTACATTTCAAGCATTAAATGAGCGCAAATAAGAAAGGTTGACTTTTTACCAAACTGCAGAAGCTTCACAAGGGAGTAAGGGAGCCTCTAATAAAAGTGTGGCACAGCTTTCCACTTAAAATCAGAAAATTTCAAAAATGACCGAAGAAAGCCATGCTTACTTTTATATATCTTGTCTTGTAATCACCATTACCATCTTTATTCGCCTTTTTCTCTTTATAAACCTTTTTTTCTAGTTCAAAAGGTTCATCAACTTTACACTTGTTTTAAAAAATCACTTCCCGCATTTACCACTTAATTTTGCTTTCCATTTCGTCTTCCATTAATCCCCCTTCACTTCTGAACTTGCCCCGTGTGTGCTGCTCTACAGGCAACACACTCGCCCTCATTAATCCCTCCGTTTGCCTGCCTCCCCGCATGAAAATCGTGCATCGTGCATGACAGCTTCCCATTACTGATGTTCGCTTACTCTACAAATGTTTACTTTTTAATTTTTGTCGTCCTATATATCGCATCACCACAGAACAGAAAGCAAAGCAAATTATCCTCGCGTTTCCCCCGAAAGTTGTCTTTTGCTGTTGAACACAGAGATACATTGTTGTTCATCATAGCGTTGTCCATCCCGACCGTCGTGTCTTGCTTGATGTCTTGCAGTACTTGTCTTGGTTACTATTTTGTTTCACTTGAGTCATTATTACACCATTTAGAATATTAACTTTACCTGTCATGTCGTGCTGTAACACTTAGATTAGTGGAAGACTGGTGTTGGCATTTGTTGCCATGTCTACTCTTCTTCAAAGTTCACTTCACCTATTGAAATCTTCGACAAAGATAGCGCACACTTTTTTGTTGAGATATATTTACCCCATTTCATATAGCCAAGTCAGAGTAAAAGCGTTACAAAGTAAACCCAGTAAAAAGGCAGAAAAACACCAACATGGTTGAACATTTAAAGGAAGTCTAGATACATTTATTTATCCTATATATTTATTGACGCTGTTAGAAGGAAGCGTGACATTAAAGTTAACCTATCCATTTACCACGCTTGACATGGGGAGAGGAGGTCAAGAAAGGTAGCGTCTAACTTGACGTACGTCTTGAATGACCCCTTTAACAGAAAGGATACTAAAAGACTTCAGTGAAGTATGTATTGCAGAGTTATAATTATTGGTCGACGTTCAAACTCAACGAGACATGACATTACATTGAAAAAGACTGCCTGTCTGGATACACACCTCAATAGGAACACTGGAAAGCAATGAAACGCTATCTTGTTTTCTTAGAATTTTTGAGTGTCCCTTATTTACAGTTTCTATTTGTTGTGTAATGCCCGTATTTATTTACACATGCTTTGTTGACATGTCGTTGGGTCGTGCCTTATCCTATAAACATTTCGTTCCTCATTTTAACATAATGGCACATCTATAAACTAAAGAATGTATCTTGCTCTTGCATTAATTATACGCAAGTAAACACATAAAAAGCTTGTCATACTTGTTTTTAATGATAGCTATAGTAAGCAAATGGAAAACAAAGTAATAACATTACATGCATAATTCACAATGAACAACGAACAAGCAACAAATACTCTTTTTATTTACTAGTACCACCACCACTCACAGAAAACCAACCGGGGCTGCTGGGGTGCTGCTCCGTTGATGTTGCGAAAAGGTGGAGGTGGTGGCCTGGCCACACTGCTGTCACTTTACCCATTACTTTTTTCCCCGTCTTTCTTTTTTATCTTCACTTCACCGTTAGACAACTTATACGTACGTTGTTGGCGACTCAGCATTGTCACTGTCTGTCTAATATTAAATTTCTCCTTTTTTTACATTCTCACCAAGATATCCCTCTCTCTTACACAACCAGC
>JAHZNE010004628.1:0-16564 GCA_027744055.1 Callyntrura sp. NNG-2020 | reverse complement strand
GAAGTCAAATAGTTACTGTCAAGTCTCAAATGGCTCTTATCCCTTACTTTCCCACAAACCGCTAAAACCAACAACAGTTGACAGTAGCTTTACGAAGCTGAAATCAAATGTGCTTAATTTAAATTATTATTAAAATTAATAATTAATCTCACATAATATCAACTCTGTCAACTATGCCGTCTACGGATGGATGATGGATACCTACTGGGAGCAGATCGTGAAATCTTGATACACCTATGCAATACACAACCACCAACCAATAACCAAATTATTGGTTACCAATACGACTAAATTGCACTTTTTCATTTTGTCACATGTGCAAATATGCAGTAATCAAATCTTCAACATTTCATATTCGTTACGTTCAATTTAGTCACCTCGCTGCGGCGCCGTCTGGCTAGTTTGCCGGACCACTTGCATTTATGTGTACAACGAGGAAGCAAGAGTAGCGACGGATGACGGGTAACTTAGCGAATAATTGTTATTGTCATTGTTGGCGGCAGTAGTGCGGGAGGGAGGGGAGGATGTCGTCCTTCGATGTCGTCGTGACCATGACTCATGCAGCAGTTTGTCTCTGCCTGTTCTAATCATTCTTTTCATTTTCAGTTGCTTTCTCCGCTCCGCACACATCTTCCTGCGTTCCTTCACTCAATCACAATTTGATGTCGAGTCGAGGAGGCCTGTCCTGCTTTAACGGTTGTCATCTGAGATGACTCATGTCTGTCAGCATAACATACCTAGTATTCTATAAGCCTTGCATACCTAGTATAGTAGTGCTTTACAATAATTATACTGCACGTGCACACAAAGCACATCAATTTGCATAAAAAAAAGTTTTGACCTTGGAATTCGGTATTGGATAATACCGGGTCGAACCTGCTTGCCATTTACAGGCACAGATCCACACGGTACACAACAAGGAAATGTAATTATGTAATTAATGCAATACGCAATGTTAAGTGTAATATGTACTGTACTAAATACCTGTGCTATACAAACAAAGCAGAAACATCGGAAATTAAATCGAAATGGCCAAATCAAGGCCACGTTTATCATTGTCATTGCGTGCGTTACTTTTAGTCATCATATCAATGAGTTTGGTATACGCGTACTAAACTAACGTATCCGATTGGAATTGAAAGAACTTTCTTGCATATATATCGTGTATTATTATTGCCCATATATGGTATGATATCGGGTCATGTGTTACTCATTAATCATAACGACGGGACGCTGAGTGTGGTAGTTTATATCTGACATTTTAACTTTCTCTTAATAGTTTCATTCTCTAGTCTCCTGCTGCGAAATCACTGTTTTTATTATCCCTTGTAATTTTGCGTAATTGTAATCGATCGCATATGCATATGCACCAGTGCACCACCGATATTTTGTGTTTCAAAGTTTCAGCGGAATAATGGTATTCGACTAAACTAGATATTTCACATGTTATGGTTGGGGGAAGGGTTAATTAGATAAGTTATAAACTGTAAAGGAACGGAAAATTAGTTGCAGGGAGAATAAATGTTATATTAAAACTCGTGTTATTAATTGCGTTTATTTTATATTTACTGCGACAAATGTCAAATGTGTGCTACACCACATATACGTATCTAATTAAAATGATAATGATCTGTATACGCTTACACGTATGAAGGGGAGCAACAAGTTTTGCTAGTAGCTCTTTACCTGAGTTTGCCAAATATTTGCATTCCAGGAAAAATATTTACTACTTTATTGTTTCTACACAGGAGTTGGAACTTGGAACTGTTGGAAGGCGGTGGCACCAAATGATGAATGCATAGCTCTCAATTGGCAGAGGAATACAATATAACAAATTTGACAATGCTCCAAAATGAAATATTTCATCCTTTCTATGGACAATGAACGCGCTTCATGTAGACAGTCAAAATTTTAAAGAAATAATGTAAAGATTTTTATTTTGTGGTAGCAAAACATTTTTTGGCGGAGTCTGAACATTTAAAAATGAGAAACAAACAAGTTTGCAGAAAACAAATTTCATACATGACTAATATAACTCACGCATTCGCACTTTTTGGCACACCAAATAAATACAGAAGAAGTATCATCATCATACAGCAAAAAATCACAATGAAACACAATTTTGTAACAACAAGAAAGCGCCTTTCTTAACAGGTGCAAACTTAACCAGCATAGGCGACTGGACCGTGAGCGTAGGCGGGAGCGTGAGCGTAGGCGGGAGCGTGGCTCTGGAGCAACAACGGCCTTGGCAACGGGGGAAGCGTAGGCCAATGGAGCACCAGCATACCCGATAGGAGCTCCTGGAGCTGCGGCAGCCACAGAGCAAAGGGCGAGAACAGCGAGGAACTAAAACCAAAAAGAAAACAAAACAAAAATACAATGTGCGAAAATAACAACAATTGAAAAAGTCACTGGTTGACATGTGTTGACCATTTGAACTTTACACTTTTCTTTAAAATATTGCGTTATCATCACTTTAAACTGTTAACTAACCTTGTTCATCTTGGAAGATTTTTTAAAAGATTTTCAAAAAAATTCTTTAAAAGTTGCAGTAATTTCTGTAGAGAACACTGTAGTCAGAGAACTATTGAACAATTGAATGCCCTCTCTCAAAATTCATTTTGTATTTATAGTAAATCCTTGCATGCCCACGCACCTCCTCAAGTCTCCTCAATTAATACCATTAACAAAAACCACCATCGGCTACATCAATCTATTGGATAATTACATGGTCCTAAATTCTAAATCTAAAAAAAATATAGTATTCCGCCGCTGCTACTCTGCCGCACATGTACAAAATCTTCACAATGCGATATATACAGTTTGTTTTGCAAATCTTTTAAACAGAGGGAAGGTCTTTCTTAATTTATGCCTATAAAATTGTAGTGCCATTTTGTGGCTGTAATACTAAAAAATGGAGCATAGATCGCCCAACGACTTTTACCATTCATTCAATTCATTTATCCATGCCTGCCAGACATTACACACACAGAGAAGACAAGCCGAGGAAAAACACAACTTCCCTTTCATTTTATATAAATAACATATCAATTACGTAATAAAAAGGAATCCACACACGCAGCGTGTCTACAAACACAACAATGGAACAATGAAAGGTGTATATGAAAATGAAAAATGATACGAAGGATGAATGCAATAATGCAAAAGTAGAAGCAAGGTGCAATCTTTTTTTAAACTTGTATAAAAAGGAACTTGAAAAAGTAGAGCAGACTCTTTGGTACACACTAACAAACAAAAAGCCATTAACTAAACACTGTTGCATTTTCTGCCTCATTTTTTGTCCATCACACAATTACACTTTACACTACGCTCATTGTTGATTTTTCCACCAGTAGTAATACAGAAAATTATACTACTTACATGCATAACATGAATACAGGTACTTGTATTACCTACGGTTATAGTTCATATTATTATAAAGACTATGTAGTTACAGGTAAGAGCATTGTTTGTTGGACTTTCAACTTGATTATTAAAGTGCAAATTGGTCCGAGTCAGCAGCAAACAATTGCATTTCAGTATTTACGTGGCTTTTCGTTTCGAGATGATTGAGATAATGTAATACTTCACCATGAACTTGAGATGCAATAATGACGAATTACCTCATTTTCGTTATCAATGTTCTCTCCTCTCTGTTGTCTCTCTCTCTCTCCACTCTCTGTTTGAAAATAATTATTGCCACGCCAAAAACGCCACATACATCTTTTTTGCCAAATGCGATATTCAAATTCCTCCAAATGCCTAACCACAGCCCCAGCCCCACCAATATTTTTTCAGTTAGATTTATTAGGTATATAAGTATACTTATGACATACACTTGCACTACTATTTTTATTTTGTTTATTAAGAGGGGCTACTCTGGGGTATAGCTTGAATGAGTACAATAATTAGCGGCGGTATAAAAACAGGCTACAAAAAGATGAAAGTATCCAATAATAGGTAATTCATAACGCAGTACTGTCTGCAGGCTTTCATTACTACCGCAGGATTTCATGTACATCTAAGGATACAATGACGATAATGATCATGATGAACACTGCTTTAGCGTGTTGGTAGTTTGATTTTGTTACTAATTTACTCCTATCCTATTTTCAGAAGTGTAGAATGACAATGACATTAGTAATTTTAGTTCGTTAAGTGTCCTAAAAGGATAGTGCATCTCTTGCTAGTCGGCATCTAGCATCTCCCTTTTTCTTTAGCGTGATCAAGTGTGTACCAGTTTCAGGGGAGTAAAATATAATTGTATGAATGCAATTTATGCTTGTTCATTGTTACAAAGTTCAAAAGGTGTCATTCATACAATTTATGTCAGGTCTACTGGTTTACTCCAATGAGAGTGCATGGATGGAAATGAACAATTTGTCGGTTGTAAATATTAAATATGAATATTGCCGTTTTGCCAGGGCTGCTGCTATAATTGCCACTGCACATGCCATGTTTGATGGGATAATAATTAAACTTCCATGGAGATGAATGTATATTAGTTGGTTTATTTTCATCTGCTACAACAAGTGCGATGCACGTTGTATATTGCAGGTAATATAAATGTTGAAACGTATGCAATGGGCAATGAATGATCTACCGCTGTGCTACTCCCATTAAAAATCAAAATTCATCAATGCAATGTACGGGTGTGCGTGTGTGTGCAAAGTGTGCATTATGCAGTGCATGCTGCGTAAATAAGTAATTTTCGCTATTGAACTATTTATTCATTGTTGCTTCATTTTTTTTTAGTTTTGTAACATTATCAAATCATCATAAGAATATAACCGCCGACTTAACATGTTTTTTCTGATAAACAATGTTACAAGATATCAAAGCTACAAAGAGCAAAAGCAAAAATAATCATAATCATACAAAACTTTAAAGTGAACTTGTGAATACCATTTCATTGTTGCGTTACAGTTCGGTCGATGCGGAAAGTCTTAAAATGTTTGCTGGCTCCCTGGGAAACCTGCGCTGTTTTGCACATTTTAAATATCGTAATTATTCGTAATTTGTTCATTCACAGAAATTACTTTTTACTTCATGTTACCTTCCTGAATTTGTCACTAAAGGTTGAGAGGTTTTCCGTCATAGTTTAGCTACATTACAACTTATAAAGCGAATTTTATTGGTAAACTCGAAAGTAAAATAATAAAAAATAAATTATATTCTCTTTCCACTAATAAATGCAGGATATCAAACAATATTTCATTTGAATGTTTACAGAATTTTTTGTGTCTCGTTGAGTCTGTTTTCCAGATTGAGGTAGATTGAACAAATTTCACTTTTTTGAATTGCTCATTAGTATTACAACAGAACGTGGTGACCCCTACGAACGGAAGAAGAGGTTTACATTCCGCGTCGCTCTTCTGTTTTAGTTTCGCCCCCATATGCCACTTAAATCACTATCGAGTCTTTGCGAACAAAGGTCAGGAAACTCCCCATTTTCCTATAAGGAAGGACATGGAAGTGTAGACAGGTACTTCTGCATAAAAAAAGTGTATATAGATGGAATCTACAGTACGCCTACTGTAATTTACAATTTAATACAGGTGACAGAACAAAACTAGATGCACATACACAACATATTATTTACGTAATAAAGAAGTTGTTGTGTGCGAAGACAAGCTATTCTGTCATTGTAAATATAAGTAATAGTAATAAATAACCGTAGTGTCACCGGTGTGGTTGGTTGTAGAAGACTAGTGCTCAAGAATACAATCAACAATGCTCGCATCACAAATGTGAATAAGGAAAAGTAGCATGGCGATGCGACTTGCGATGGTGACTATCAAAAACAAACAAAAATGACAACCTTGCAGAAAGACAAAAGATAATAATTCAAAGACGCACTCATTTGTATGTCATAAATTTGCACTGTTGACTGTGTGGATAGATAGCGTTATCTTTTAATTACATAAAATTTGCCGTTATTGTTGACACCAATGCATGGTAAAAAAAACTTGTTGATATTATAACGCAGCACAGACTCAATTTCCAATATCTCAGCAAGTCTGCGTGTTAAATGCTGATGCGTTGTCGCTTTAGTGATCCACCCTTACTCGTATTGATTAGACATCATTCATGCATAGAGAAACACCTCTGAGAAAAATTAACTGGCTATTAAAATTACTACCATTGGTTTTCAGAGTATTTATTATTGGCCGAAATACTAAACTAACATATTTTTAAACTAACACTTATCAGAGTGGCGGCATTGGAACAATAATGAAGTCAATATTTTGTGGACCCCACATAACATTGTGTGGCATCCTCACATGTAATTGTTCCTCATCAACTTCCCAATCTCGTGAAATAATTGTTTTACGCACCGGCATCAACCTATTTGCATTGTACACACCAAATTGCAAATCAACCAACATTACAAATTATACAGATACAATTATTTTAAAACTCATATAGTGCAGATTTAAGGTATAACTCTGTCAAAGAAAGAGGATGAAAGTTAGTATATAATATAAGTGGCAGAACTTTTTTGTGTGCAAAAGTACATACGACAATTTATGGGATAATAAAGATGAACAGAGGAAACGCTAGCAAACGGTAGAAATAGATGATGCTAACAAAACATTAGCAGTAATACCCATTTCCACCTGCCCCTCATCAATCATTAATTGATTCAATATCATCATAACCATGAGTGAGGTTACAAGGAAGGCAGTTTGATCGATAATTTGATAAATCTTTTCTCCATATTTTTTATATGCCAAACTATTTAATTGTATTGTATTTGCTTTATGTAAAAAAAGAGTTGTTTACAGGTATCCAGAAATTAACACTTTTGACCAAAATCTGATTACCTGTAAGACCATAGTATAGTAGCAATCATTATGAATCTAAACACGGAGCCTTAATAATCACTAATCGTGGACAGCCAGCCAGGGAGTTGGAAAGTCTACATTGCAAATTACAAGTGGTCTAGCTCGTCCTATTGGGGAGAACGAAGCATTATAGCAAGATCTCCATTCAACTATGTAGAATAAGGATATCCTTTTAGCTACCCCATGTTATGCACCCCTGTATGGTGCATTCTTACCAGATTGTAACATTCTACATTCCTTAATAAGTTAATTTAATGCTACTACCAAGTGTTGCAATTTAAAAAGGGTGTAACTGAAGGCGATATTTTTGTCATCGCCTTTTAACAATATTAAAATGAAAGTACATGGTATATATACCATAGGCCCTTAAATTTCGTAGTGTTCGAGGCCCTCATGTATGTATGTATTTTGGGGCTCGAGACCTCATAGTCAGTCAATGAAATTTGCAATGAAATGAGAATGATTTGAACTGTCAATAATATATAAAAATTGTATTCAAAAATATGAATCTCATCCAGAATGGAATGTTTGAACTATCATGGACAATGTTATATTTTGTAAACGCTTATTACAGTCAACAATGTATGTATTTGTACATATCGAATTTAACTGAAGAACAAAGGCAAGGAGCATTCACATTACCCAAAATTGTTTGACTCTTCCCACGTTTTTGAGTCACTCATTAAACCAAAACAATTGTTAACAACTAAGCCAAAATAATCGTCGTTCATTTTTGTAAATGTCAAGCAACAATTTTTGACTGGTGAGAATTCAAAAATATATGTAGGTTGCGTCAAAAAGCAATTTGGGACAATGCAGTCCTTAAAGCAGTCAGTTATCTACAGCGGACATACTGTAAAATTTCGATGAATTGTTTTAAACAATTTGTGACATCGGTATCACACCTTACTGTAATACAGAATATTAGAGCAGGCACTGGTAAAGTGGTAATAGTGAAACTGGTAAATGAACTATTATTAAAAGGAAAGAAAAGGAAACCTTTTTAACGAAGGGCCTGTATGTGACATGTGGCTCATGTTAAAATTACATGAGGACCTTGTATCAATAAATACTCAAATTATTACCAAAAATTGAACTGGATGCGTTGGAAATCAATGTACTACTAAGGAGTGCTGTAATCAAACAAATCAAAAATACTTTCTTGATGATAAAGTATAAAATAGCAATAAATTTTTATTTTAGAATGGGTTGGTGTATAAAGATATACAAATATCGACATAAAAAACTGGTTAAAAAAACAAAAAAATCTAATTTTCCATTCTTTTAATAATAAGCTCATTTGGCTCTGGTAATATATGTTCACAAATTCAACTGCTTTATCCATATCAATAACGCGTTGTTACACATGAATTTACTTGAATTATATCATCATTATGACACTGGATTAATCATTGTTTCCTTTCCATTATTGACATGTATATAAATTTTAAAACGTTATAAAAATATCCGTCGTCGAACGAAATTGTCGTCATAGTAAAAACAACGGACAAGTGACAATGGCAATGAGCCGATGACTCTATAATAAAGTTACATTTATACTATTTTGTGAACATAAAACATCAATCCTCTTTCTCAAGGAGAATAAAGCAATCCAGCTAAATGTCTTATGTGTTTCAATATTTCACATACTGTTTAGCTGATCGCCACTGTACAATCTGCTTCTGGCAATAATTGGAATCCAATTATTGGATGTAAGTCATTGCAACCTTTGGATACTTTTACCTACAAAAGTAAATTAAAATTTTACATTTTAGAGCTTCATGTGATTCCTGTCTCTTTCTTGCGCAATCGTCTGTTTGTTTGTGGAAAAATTGTCACCAACAGACGTACTTATCCTCGGGTTGCCGGATTATCGAACAAATTCTGCAACAATGCATATTGCATGCATAGCTATATAGCCCATAGTAGTGTACTTGTCACCGTAGCCGAAGAAACAAAGGAAGCAATGAGATATGGATATCCTAGTCTCATGCATACCTCATACCATACCTCTTTTTGCATGTGAGCAAACAAAGGGCTGCTGTGCGTGCGTACATGCTTTTTGTCATACATAGATTTACTACAAAGCCATCAGAAGAGTGTGCCCGCGCCATGTTTGTACTTGTGTACTTTTTGGTACAAAACAAAGTTATTGGAGACAAACAATGGATCTCATTCTCATGCTGATATAATGACTTTTAGCCTTAGCCAAAGAATACATTGATTGACAGGCTAAACCCAAGATTTTGTTTATATTTTTTTAAATTGTGCATATACAGACCAGTTATCAGAGTTTTTTTTGCAAGTTGTCCAGATTCTAAAATTACTGTTATTAAGGTACCATAGAACAGTCAAAATTTGGTAACAAATGTCAAAAGTAAAGGTGCGCGGATGGTAAAACAACAGTTTCATATCAATTTTACTTCAGATACTTATCAATTGCGTGTAAGTGCCAAGTGCCACGAATTTAAATTTATTTAATACGCCCTAGCTAAACCGGGTTGGCACAGTCCTGTCCTGTGAAAGTAAGTGTGTTTTTTTTTAAATTTTAGTTAACCTGGCCTCAATAGTCAAAGTGGGGGACCATTCTCGAATTAGCACTGCAGGGACACATTCACATTATATTGAACCGGACCGCCGTTGACAGTAATATTTTAAATTTACTATAATATAGACAAGGTGAGAGTTTTAAAGCAATCAAATTTAAATATATATCACATTAGCAGCTGTATACACGTGATGGTATAGCAATACAAATGTAATATTTCGTAATGTGTTTCTTGATCCCTTTGTCCATTGCCATTGTAGTGAAGTTTTCTCAATTTGGAAATCCTACACTGTGACTGTTTAAATCGTATTTAGCTTACCGTACTATCAACTGTTGACTGGGAATTGCAGTGTTCTGAAACATAAAATTACTTCGTTTCATGCTGAAATATTGATATAATGGCTATGGCTGTGGAAAGTATTCCTCTACACGAGGAAATGTATGAAGCGGCAGTTTCAGAAGACGCTATTTTGGAAGAAATTGAAGAAGATCGAAACTCAATCACATACGGGAAACCTGTAGCTTTGTTGCGCTCTCCTGATAAAACATCAGATTTACATTGCATGGAACAATCTTTATCGCCTGAATCACCTGTGAAGGTTCGTAGGGAGTTTGGAAACATATCACCAATCTCAGAACTGCTGGACGATGACTATAGTGATGTAGCATCATTGGAAAAAGATCCCGATGAAGACGATTCGGATAATGATGGTAAAACTACACCGGAACCCGCAGTTCAGCCTCATAGAACCAGCTTTCCCAGAATCTCAGATGGCCGTTCATCTCCCATCCTTGCGTATTCACCGTCCCTTATCAAAAGCCCGTCTTCAAGTGGCAGTAAATCAAAGTTAACCTCACTCTCATCTCCGTCAACAAGTGGCAGTGGAGGTGTGGGGAAACGGCCACGAAATATTGCTCGTATGCTGGACAATATTTCTGATCATTCTTCCGGCGAGGAAGAAGTGAACTCTGTTGGAATGATGATGGCCAAATTTACGGTTTAATTTGCGTTTGTACTTCTTACATATTAGGTATTATATAACTGTTGTATTATGTTTTACTCGGACCAAGAGGTTAAACGGTCGTTAGAATGGATTAGAATATAAGATTATTATGGAGCAGAGAAAAGTATAAAATTGCGTTTTATAAATTTTAATATAATTGATACGATTTAAAAATAGGATCGTAACGGAATTAATGAATGAAAAAGACATGACCAGTGGTTAAATTTTCAAGATACTTTGCATGAAAGTGGTATAACAACAGGTTCTAAGCGAATCAAAATTTGACCAATTTGTCAGAGAAATAGTGTCATGTTGGACGCTTACTCTTTACTGTTTTTCGTTGTGACTATATAATTTTTGTATGCATTAAATTAGCACATAATATACACTCATGCATCAAATATCACGAGCATTACTATTGTAATGTTCAAATTGTAAACTTAAAAGTATATAGAATTGTCACAGGACAAGTCCGAGTTAAATATGCTTACTCACGTATACGTTTGACCGTCGTATCATATGAAAGTAAATTAATAGTAAGTAGCAATAATACCCTTTATGTGGATTTTTAATAATTATAATAAATATGTATAACGGAAAACGAAATCAACGCAACGGTGTGGTATTTAAAACTCTAGCCTCTACTTTCTTTAACCTGATTGCTTCCAATTATTAATTCCGTTATGATCTTTTGTCGCCATTTTGTTATTTGTCAGGTTTTGTACGTTTGATGATTTTGCCATAACTATTTTTAAAATGTTTGTCATGTCACATGTAAGGTATCCTCTTTGTTGCATAATTTCAGATAAGTTAATAGTTACACATTTTGCAGAGTGCAGAAATACATCGTAAAGTATTATGCAGCTTTTGCTTGTATTAGAATTCGAAACGCGTACTTTTTATACCTACATTGTTTACTTAGACCAAAACAGACTTGCAATAGTCTGACAAAAAAAGTATTGTAAATCAATATCAGTATATTTTCTCACATTCCAAGTATTGCTTGAATACGTCTCTAAATGTTTTAATCAGATTAATTTTACCTTAAATTAAGAATAAAATTGTATTAACACCGTTACAGTGACTTTTCGCACTTGCCAGGATACAAAGTTAGACATGTGCGCCTAAAAGTCTCGTATATGACTGTTTTCCTTTAAAATGTGTATGTATTTGTACAAGCTGTGTGCATAGCACCTGGGAATCACTTTTGTAAAAGTGGGTTGGTATAATGAAATATAATGTACTTATGAAGGAATTTAGGTTAGTGCCTTAACAAAAAAATACGGTGGGCAATGTCTAATAAAGTAATTCCGAATTTTTTGCACAACAAATTTTTATTTGTAAGAATAATAAATTCTATTCAGTCGACATTGATTCTTCGACGAGTTCTCCAACAAGCACATCCAACAGGTCAACGAAGAAAAGAAAAACATAATCTCTATTTTTACTAAAACATTTAACAAAATAATCCAGATCAACAAGTTTCAACATAAAACATTCTAAAATGTACCTAAGGAATGACTCAACTGTAGACTTGAAACTAGGATCACATGTGGTACATGAGGATTTGTGATATTCGTGACTCTCCTCTTCACTAGCATTACAGTTAATATTAGAAGGTAAAGGTGTGGACGATGTAGCAGGGTTTTCGTGCACAGGTGAGAATGAAGACGAGTTTCGCACAAAATTGCCAAACTCGTCTGTTCTTATCTTATGGTTATTAATTATGCTGCCATTGTTGGTCACTTCCAAACCATTTTTGTTTTCAACCTCAGGATCATTTGAGTCATCTCGCACCTCGTATACGTCCGCAATCAGATCAACTACAGTAATTAACAAATCATCTGACAGCATCTCGGTTAGGTTCTGATCCAATTGTTCATTAAAGAGCGGCATCAAGTAAGGTTTGAGAAAGGTTGCAAGGCCAGAAAAGAATGGACTTGCGGTAGGGCAACTACGCATTAAAGACGTAACTGGAAAAAGACAAATATATTTTAAAACGTGACAGAGCTAATTACTAATTCTTGGTGAATTTTATGCCAGTATATCATGTACCAACTAGGCCATTGGGTCATACCTAGATCAATTAAACTGTCGTAGATTTCCCCATTTGAAGATTCAATTTTTACTCTGGAATGGACTTCTGGGTGATCCCACTCTTCGTATGATTTAGCCTCTGTCCCGGCCCTTTTTGAGAGTTCATACTGATCCGAGAGTGGGTCATAATACTGTTTCCAAGACTTGGATGTAGACTTGATAAACTTGGCTATATACATTTCCAAGTGTGGTCGGCGTTTAAACGCCAGACTAGGTTGAATGTCACTTGCAACTGGCAAGGTTGCAGTACTACCAGCTGCAGCTCCAGCAATTCCTCCTGTTGCTGGATCAGATAACGATGAAGGCGAAACGGATGCAGTTGACTGGCTACTTTCTGTCAGAGGGAGACCATCTACAATTCCCTGTTCAAGCTTGAGGAACTCCCTCAAACTTGAGGAAGAAGGGCCACCATACGATGCAGACCTAATGTGACCTCCATTGCCGCTGTTTCGCCTACAAAAAATACACCATTTTATCGTATTGTCCCAGTGAAAAATAATTATTTATCCCTTTACTAGCCATTAAGCATACTCATAAATAAACTGTTTATTGATCAAATTGCTGCACCTTGGCATTCCAAATGGATCAGTGCCAACCTCCATTGCCATTTCCACTCTGCTCAAACCCATCGTTTCAAGAAATAAATTAGAACGGCAAAATCCCGGTAGATATTCCAATTCCAGGATGCGTCTGCAATGCGGGTCGCCATCCAAAGGAAACTCATCCAAAACACCCTGCAAATACGCCAAGGATTGCTGTCCCCCCACATGCTTCATGTACTGAATTAGGGGATACAAAAGGTCAGTTTCTGACACAATGTCTCTTATTGTGGGTCTCCATCTTGACACAATAGGGTCCGGTTTTTCTAAGTTGAAAGGAGGGTCCAAAAAGCTATCTAAGAGAAAGGGAACCTTATTTTCAGAACCCTCACTACTACTTTGCTCTTTAATCACTCCAGCTCCTCCAGACGGAGACCCCGTAGACCTTTCATCAGTATGAAAACTATGTTCCTTTGATGGAAACTCTTTGTCCTCTTCCTGCAGCTCTTGCAGTGCCTCCACAAAATTTTCAGACAAGGGATCTACAAAATCATTATCATCCTTTACAGACCCCATTTGACTGGGAGCTCTTGACATTGGCGGCTGCTCTCCAGCTGCAGCAGACACAGAAGCCCTTGATGACTTTTTAAACCGCACTAGCAACTCTTCCAACAGCTCCGGCAATTTATCCTTTCCCAAATGCATCACATTTACCAGTACGCCATCCGCCAACACGGCAATGCAAAGTTCCGTCCATAATTTACAGTTTTTGTCATCCTTGTTTAAAAATCGATCAAAAATTTGGCGACAAAATTTTCTAATTTTTAAAACAATTCGACCCTCCCTTTCCTCAGATAGTATAGGACCCTCTTCCGTGGATTTTGAAATTAGTTCGCGCGTCATGATTTTATCCAGATAATGTACAGCCAGCGGCAGTATTTTCTCTCTTGCTATTTTTACCATTGGGGCATTAAATTGCCCGTCTTTTTCAGAATTATTTCCCGTTTTCTTTTCGCGAAGCAGCTTTTTATTGCATTGCTCTGCCACAGAGTTGAGTAATTGTTTGAAATTCAGCTTCAATTGTCTTCTTGTCTCGTAAGGGGCCCATGACGGACTGATGTAGTAGTCTATTATGTTAGTACACAATCGTCCAAATGCTTTATCCACACGAACGTCTACTCGAAACTCTTGGTCGACTTGCAACGTCCCAACAATTTCCGGATTTAGGGCAATGGATGGTGATGGAGATGACGCGGCAGTGGAGGATCTACTTGGAGATGGGGTTTTGTTGGTATTTTCCCGTCGATGGTTATGCTGGTGGTATATGCCGGACACGCTGCCGACCATGGGAAATGGTGTTACCAAACTGTGAGCTGAGCCCGGGATGTCTTCACTGACTCTGCGGGACGAGGCTGCAGATAAGCTACGTTTTGGTGACTCAAACAGAGGCTTATTCTTTTCCGGAGAAGATCTGTTACTACTTGATAGTCTAGCTGGGATGATTAGCGAATTATAGTTGTGAATGCCGGTGGTTCCAAATGGTGCGGAATTACCTACAGTCATTATAGTGGCTTTATGACTTATCTGGTGTACTATAGGTTCATTTTGTGGCTGTTGCTGCACCCCAGACTTTTTTTGTTCAGTTTCCTCGATAAGATCCCGTAAGGGATCTGCAGTTACTTCTTTTATCACATTTTTCTTTGACTCGGATTCTCCAGTTAAATTAATGTAGTCTTGAAAGCGGGCTTGGACAAGGGGTCCAAATCGCCCGGAGGAAATTGACGTTTTTGTGAATTTGTCCAAGTGCTCAAGACCAGTGAAACCGATAATGAAGCATATCACGGTCACGGCAATTATCCAGGGATAGAGGATAATTACGATGAGAAGGGTAGATAGAATAGCAATTATGATGTTAGGAGATAATTGGGACTCGCTGTTTGATAAAGGTTTATCAACCATGTTGAATTTGAAAAGGTGTCTTGCGAAGCAGTTTAAACAGGAAAAAGAATTTTTGTGTTGAAGAGGAGAAAATTTTAGTGGAGAAATAAGTGGCACTACGTACTAGTGTTTGTCCCCAGTAAGGAGCGCTGTTCTTTGCAGAATCTGTTTAAAATATACAAAACAATAAATGTTTCATCATTGGAAAAATCCAAACCAAATTATTGCGCAATTGCGCCAACTTCAGTATAAAAGCATAGGCGTAACCAAGGATTATTTTTGCACAAACCATTTTGCTTCTTCGATGATACGCGTTATCGCCATACCAAAATGAATGGATTAGTTGAGTGCTGTATTTTAGGAGGCTGCATTTTTGCCCATAGATATGATCGTATTGAGTCGTCGGAATGATTAGATTTAAAAATTGGAATAGGTAGATATGACGCTTGTAAAGTTGGCAAACAAACCGCCTGAGAAAGTACACAGCTGTCTTATTTGTTTTCTCTTTTGCGTGATGATGAGTCTCTCATTCAGGTTACTCCCTAGCAAACAAAAAATCTCTAAAAAGCACGAGACGAATAGGGTATATATGCAGTGTGGATATATTATAGGTGGATGGGCAAACATTATATTATATGTATCTACATTGTATAGTCTAAAGGTACATATAGCAAATAACACGCAGTAAAAACGCGCTATACACATGATGTACCAAGTACCATATATACCAACACATGGGCCTACGTAGCAAGTAAAAAACTACATCAATAGTTTTTGTAGAGAATAGTAAGGAGTATAGATGAGGAGAAGCTGTTGACTTATGCGAAATGTTGGTCATGGGTGGTGGTAGCTAGTTGTTCGATTGCTTGGCGTAGTGTGTGTTATGCGAAGGCAATTTTTCACACCGTGCCTGAAACATATAAATAGCGTGATATTCCTCTTATATTTCGTATTATTGTTTCATTGCTATTATGATATTATTTAATTACATCCGTGAATATTTTGTAGATGATGATATTATGTTTCTTGTAAAATATTTACAGGATTACAAAAGGGGAGATACGTAAACCCATCCTTCAAATTCAAGGTTTATGATGAAACTATTAAATTTCCTATTACAACTAACACAAGCATTTAATTAGTAATAGTAATATGTTTAGTTAGTGCTGTGAAAGTTATATTTTATTTTAATGCAATTGGTCGTAAAATTCTGTTTCTGCAAGTGCATAAAAGTAGGCACTTAAATGTACAAATCGTGTCTATCGTTCAATTCGCCTGTCTGTATAGTATTAATTAATTCAGACACTCCTCTACTTCTCTGGAATTAGGGTTTACGGGTTTCCAACGAAGGCCAATCTTTACAAGGTCACTTCTTCGAACCTTTTTTTATAGAAGGACCTTTTTTTCCTTTCCGAATTTTAATGTTTTCGAAGCGATTTCTGTTCGAAGTACTATATTTTAGAATAGCATTAAATTCGAATTGTATAATATCACAGCCTTTATTACAAAATTACAACATCAATCAATCTGACGTTGAATATACTTAGGTACTTTAGGGATTTCACCTGACACGTTTTGCTATCATTTTCT
>JAHZNE010004627.1:24555-55419 GCA_027744055.1 Callyntrura sp. NNG-2020 | reverse complement strand
TCGCTGTCAATCCATAGAGTATATTATATTGCATTATTTATTCATAGAAATGTTCAACTGCAGACAATGTCTTGTTGAATTTGAATAATAATCAGGAAATATGAAACCGCAGATTTGGGCATAGAACAAGCACCCGCATATTATCTGAACTACCAGCATTCTGTTTTCTGTTCTATTTTATATTTCATGTGTCTCCCGTTTTGCCTTACACGCGTACTGCGTGATAGAACGATACTTCTGAGAGCATCAAAATATTGCCATTCCTTCTACCACACATTTCTGGCATGCATACGTGGGGAGCTCATCTTTCGTTTAGTTGTGAGGGGATGTGAAGTGCATCGCTTTACCGTTGACACTGATGAAGTCAACAACATAGAGGAAAACTGATTGGAAGACGTATGCCCAAAATGATGCAGTGTGATTCCCCTTCAAGTCAAGTTCACTATTCCCTGCTCCTTTCACTCTAGTGTCAGTTGTAAAATAACTTGTTACTTAACATTTCATGAAAGGTATATAAAAATAAAAATAATACGTTCCAACGATGAAGATGTGTCGTGGATTGACGATGAAATTGTGCATTCAAATACTGCTGCTCTCGTTAGTAGTTTAGCTTTACAGAAACTAAATGCTAGACGCAGTGCGTACCTGACAAACTTTGTCCTCTATGGTATACCGTGAATTCGAAAATAAACGGAAAGCGGTATATTATTAACTACAACGGTATAACCTTACGCTGTGTACGATAGTACGATACGGCAACTTTTTTGGAACGACCACAACGGGTACTATTTTTTTCTCTTGAAAGATGGTAATGAGTATATCATGAATTTCCGTTCATTCTCTCTATACTTGTACTCATCGTCAGTGCAGTTCTAAAATCGACGGATCTTACCGAGTACTTTATAGTTCACATTCTACGAAGCGCCAGAGACACTTCCGTTTGAAATTTCAGCAACAAGGAATTATTTCCGCATTTGACTTTTTCGTTACATGCGCACCCTAGTTTCTCAGAACTAGTCATCACTCATCCGTCGTCAGGAGATGGTATTTCATCACATGTGAAATTCATTCCGGGGAACTCATACTTTCTCTGCATGTATCATCATCGTCATCATCATGACAAGACTGAGACATATAGTTCTAACGAGAGTAAGTAGAAAGTCTAACCCATAAAACTGTGAAACAGTCCCCTTTTGTGCACCAAGTATTGCCTAAACTTGTGTAACATTATGGTGCGTAATGCAATGCCATTTGTGCGTATAGAGAGGTTTCACTCAAGCTGGAACGAACCATAACTTCATGCTATCATGTAAATTTGAAGCACACAGCTCAAGTTTATGAAATAATAACATGCAAAGCCAACGAAAATTTGTGCTTCCGGATTTATACTACTACACTTCTGTAGAATAACGGCAAACCATAAAGAGCTGTTGTATGTGTGCTTACCGCAGTGAACTCTGCGCTCATGATAGCGGTTCCAAAGAGTATATTGTGTTGTAAATATGAATTGTGGTGAGAGGTTGTTCATTGCCTAACCACCAATGGACTACGGTGTACGTATAGGATCATTAAACTGGAGCACCTTCAAATAAGAAGAATGTTGTGTACGTGTACATATTCCATTTCGCTTTTTTACTTTGATGATACTTCAGACCCCAGACCAGCGTAGTGAAAGTCCTTCTATCAGTAACTTTTTCCCGTCCAAGGTCTTGTCTGCTACAAAATATCATCCGGCAGTGTCAGCTTCATCAAAATGTTCTCTTTCTTCCGCAACTAACTTTACAAGAGGGATGCTACCGGCATATTTGTACATGTATACGATAAGTAACAAAGCAAAGTATTCGTGAAAAGATCGCTGTTATTTTCATATTTAATGTCTTTATAATCACCGCCAATAAAAGTTTGCCCTGCCAATGAAGGCGCGAAGCATTGACATAATGCACTGTGCATTACACACAACAATGTTCTTATGCACAAGCACAACTGTCCGAAAACAAAAAAAAACCGTTGTAAACAAGAATAACCAGACATCCAAAAATAGAAGTCCTGCAGCATTAGATAAATATATGAACTAATTGTACACGCTGCCGAAAGTTCATAAACAAATGCACGCATGTTTCTAAAATATTTAAATTGTTGAATTTTGTTACGTGTACATTACGTACGTTGAAAACTTCTGCTGATAGCTACCAAAACGTGTTTGATTTTTTCTTCTTATGTTTTCAAAACTTTTGCAAGTTAACTTCTTATCCGTCGTGTACATACGTTGAAATATATCAGGCGTGGCGTGGCTGTGTAGGTAAACGTACGTACGTGTGCGATTACGACTGGCGATAGTATGTAGTTGTCAGTTCTCATCGTAGACACGCGTATTTTTCAGCTTTCCCTTCCTTTTTGTGTGCGTATATAGCTGGAAGTAATACACGTATTTATACATTTTATAACTTTTTTCTTTAATTCCCTCCGGCTCTGTCAAAGTTTCAAACAATTTTTCTTTTTCGCCTGAATAAAGGGAATCGACAGTGTAGGGCAAAATGGAAACAGGCTATCTGTAAAACGTGTATTCATATTTACTTGTGTACATACCTGCAGACACACATACCACGCAACGCATAACGATAAGGAGAGGAAGAAAGAGAGAAAAAAAAACTTTCGTACTTGTGATACGTTTTTTACATTGAAAATCCTACAACAGGGAAATTTCTACTACCGTACTATGGTGGTTTTTATTACACCATACGCCGTTCGTCCATCTGAAGGAGAGTAGAGAAGGATAACAAACCCTTTACCGTCAATTCCCTTGCAGATCGTGAAAAAACAAGTTTTCACTTCCATTCGTTTATTATTCGACTTTTGTGTAAAACATTTCATACATACATTATCAAAATCGTATTTCTAATAAATAAATTTCCCGCCGCATTATACCTTCCCGTATATATAACATATGCCCTCCTTGATATGTGTATTTACTCTCTGGGAATGATGGAATGCCTCTGTTACAACGTAAAATGCAAAAGTCGTTGTAACAAAAGTCAGTATCTAATTCGTTGTTTGAAAATTTCTTCTGTTTCAAAGTTATACTAGTTCAAGCGCCTACATTTCCCCGTAATATAGATCATCTGACTCTCCTATCTCTCTTGTCTTTTCCTTCTCTGTTTTCAATGCTCTCTCTCTCTCTCTCACTCTCCCGCTTTCCCTCGTTCTCCCTTTTTATTCTCTCCCTCGCTGCCTCTATAACAAAACTGACAGACAGAAAGATAGACAAAAGGAAAATTGCACAGCCAACTCAAACCGGCACTCCAGCACTGGTGCTAGCGCCATTGAACACACATACTCGTTGTAAGTAACAAAACGCCTCTGCAAACATGATCAACGGTGTGTACGTTCAGGGATATACATAATATGCAGCTCTGTGAAAGTACTAAACTGTTTCTTATCAGAACTGTGAAGTATTATATCTTGTACCTAACTCCGAACAGGGGCATATCTCTTTATGAAGTTTCCAGCTAGTTTTTCTACTTCTGTATTCCTCTCCGATGATAGCTCACTTTTTTGCCTTGCCGGCTTTTTCCTCTCAAGAGCACGAATAATAATGTGTGTGTATCACGCATCAAGTTACTATTACATGAGAATGTGCATTGCATGGTGTGTTTTATATCCGTGAATCCTCAAGGGTATCTCTACTTTACTTTTTTCCCCTTAGCTTTAGCTACTGCTACACTATACATAACTTTCTAAATCAACATCAGCAGCCAGAACAATTTCAAAGTTGAGTTAGTAGGGAGGCCTTTTCTTCTCTTCTTTTGTTTCAAGGGTCGATACCCTTGTTATACATGACAGGAAAAAAGACGCATTAAATATGTACTGAGTTCATGCATGAAGGAAAGTCCTCGTAGATGTTTTGTGTATGTACCAAAGAAGACCTTTTGTCGGCTATCTTTTCCCGTTTTGTTGCTATTTTCAGACAAGTTTTAAAAATAAATATCTGTATTAAATATATCCACTCGCTCAATTTCCGTCGCTTCCACGTTGTGCAAAATGAAAAATGAGCCCGGGTGAAAGTTAAAAAAAAGTTGCGAAGCAGATTGTAATTTATATTTTTAAGGCCAACAGCGGGAGAGAGAGAAAGGAAATTGAGGAAGAATTAGAAGAGTAAAAGTGAGAGGAAAGAGCACAAGTTCATTACCACCATTTTCGATTCAATTACCCAACCATTATTCTTCCCATCATCATCATCATGATCAAGAATGGCAATGAAATTACTGTAGTATATACGAATCCACTGGAAAAAATATACAGCGTCAGCACACCAGTTTTTGTAGCAGTGGCAGCAGTCAACGAGAAGGGAGAATAAAGGATTTTTTGATGTAGATATATTTATATATCATGACAGCAAGATGTAGAGAGCAGAAAACAACAGCCCGTGAACGAGTACAGTGCAGAGAAAACCCTTATTATCACTGTAGGTACCCACAGGAAAAGAAATATGTATCTACACAAAGATGTGCTGCTGCTGCTGCTGCTGCAGCACACTGTTATTTTATTCACAAGTTTTAGTTATCTCTCTTTCCCTCCTTATTCCATATTTCACCAGTCAGCAGAGTGTATGTATCTCTTGCCAGAAGTCACAACACAAAGGGAAATACGCAGTCCATAACAAGAACATTGAGTGTAGGAAAAGAAACTAAATAAGGCTCCCTTCACTCACACGCTTTGTCTGCAGCTCCACACGCTCCTTTCGTTCTTCCTTTCCCATTCTCCAACAATTGCACTGCCACTGCTTTTACTGGGGCCGTTTTCCTCTTAATGATGGGGAACATCAGGTCTTCTGTCTTCTTAAAGGAACAGTCAAAATAGTGCAAAGAGCTTTTCCTTGTGCCCATACCCCTCCTTATTATAAGAGACATACCACAGTTATAGGCAAGGTTTTAAGGCTTAAAAGTAAGAAACGTCTTTGCATAATAGTTCTTGTTGGAACTTTGATGACTGTGATGAATGAGTAAAAGAATGAGATTTTTACAGCGTGTCTATATCTATCTTTCTACTACTTTTTTTTAGCGTTGTTGCGTCTCGCATTGCAAGTTATAATACTGCCGCATTTGCTGGGTGAACATCTGACACGTCCTATCAGATTCAATCTACGGCTTTTATATCTCGTGCTATACTTCTTTTAGGGCTCATAATAATAGTAAGAAAACACAAGAATGCACGTGTAGAAAAGAAAGGTATGTGTGTAATAGAAAGTGCAATATAGAACAATGTGGAAACTTAAAGCTGTACGGAACAGCTGCTTTTTTGAGAAAGAGAGAAAGAAGGAGAGAAAGCATAAGAAGAAAAAAATAAAACTACTATCGCTTTTTCATGCCACAGGCTGCATCGTAGATACGTCAAAGTATGTAATGCCTACGTATGAAAAATACTTTTGATAATAACAATAGTTGCAAGAGTTAAGTCCACATAAAACATGCAAATTATAGTTAGTAGTGGTAGTAAACGTTGAATACTTTTTGCGAGGCTTTCAGAAAACTAGAAGGAAACATTGTTTTTCCTTCGGTTTACTCTTTTCAAACAGAAGTCGCAAAAGTAAAAATAGGAAAGGAGGAAAAATAATAAAGAGAAAAGAAGGAGGGAGGAAAAAAGTATTTTTAGAAAATTACGACTTCCATGAAAGAAAGGGGAAAAAGTTGAGACGTCACATAAAATTGTGCAGAGGAGTAAAAACTGTCGAATGAAATGATCTGATGAAAACCGCTTTAGTTACGACGACTTGCATGCATTTTAGAGACGACAACGAAGGCACACAGTAAAAACTACACTTTACGCACCTATGTACATAAACCTGCCCAAAAAGCAGGGTTGAAAGCTGTTTAGATGCCGGTGGTGATGGCCGTGGTCACTACTAGAGTTACCACCGCCAAAGGAAAGTCTAAAACTTTCTTCAATGTTATTACAAGAAAATAAAAAGAACGAGACGGGCTTTTATGTACGTTGACGGACTTTGAAAAGCATTCGACTCCTGTCCGTGTGTGTGCATGTCTGTCTACATGAATGCTCTTACAGCGGTATAATGGTCAACCTTATGATAATACTACTTACGGTAGGCAAACAGTTATTTGCTTTTAGAGAAACCGGCAAACGCCAGAAAAGACAACTGTTTTTATTTGCCTCTTCTCAATTTTACCAGCTTTCTCCCTACCACCATCGGTATAGGGCGGCTTGGGTTTCCGCATTTTTTGAAGCAGACACAGGCCACACAACAAACATTACATTTCCATGTCCATTCATTCTCATTTCTGTCCTCTTTAGTCACCGCCGCCATCATCTTCCACTTGCCATGGCCCTTCACTGTGTGGGTTGCTGGAAAATATTTTTCTTCTCGTTTTGAAATAAGCGGAAAAGATTTAACTTTTTTCTTCAGCCTCCTCATCTCTTCCCATTTATCCTTCTTTAGCGTCATCCTCACTTGCATGTGCGCGCACCAAAATTTACCAAATAGGATACTCGGCTTGTTGTTTGCAAGTTTGGCATTTACATTTTTGTATATCTATATATGGGTATGGACACTAATGATAAGTTGGTAACAGGAAAAGAACTGTGTGTATATTCTATTCAGAAGAAGAGTAAACTAAAAGCAACTTTTGTTTAGGTTCTCCTCCAAAAAAAGGAGGAAACCATTTCGTGGATTTACGCAAAAATATGTACAAAGTAAAATGGAACCGTTTTTACTTACTTAAAGACGACATGGGTAGTTTGTGAACGAATAAATTGTGGTTTTACAAAAGGATTTTCTTTCGTCCTTATGCATTTTTTCTTTACAAACCAAGGAGTATCACAGGAGGAGCAGAGTAGCAAAAGCAGAAAGCATGGCAGAAGCAGCAGAGTCGAAGTTAACTTCATTTCTTGTTTACATTCTTGTTTCACTTTTTCTGTTTCTTTTAACTTTTGTGGAGTTTTTAAAGTAGTAGTCGTTTGTGTACATCTTCTTAACATTCTCCATACATAAATTTGACTAGAGTTCCACACTCAACAGACACACCGCTGGACCCAAAATAGGCAAAGAAAACCAGCATTGTGATTTTGGAGAACTAGCAAACATGCTACTATCATCACGAAATATCATCACCAGCTGAGGTTACATATTTCGCCTCACTTATTTATTTCCTGGGATAAAACATTATTGAAATCATCCCTAGATATCTATAACAGTACAAATTGTGAATTTTAGCCTGTCTTCTGGGAAGATAGTTAAAGTAAACGGTTGTACAATTTCTGAAGTTTGATATTTGCTACGTTAATATATTCTGCTGACTTTGGTTTGCTTGAATTCACCAAAATTCCCACTATATTGATTGGAGGATAGAGGATTTAAGTAAAGTAGACTCAACAGAAAAAAGTTAGCGACTACATGGGAAAATGTCTTGTGCGAGGATGCATGTTTGTTCTCGAAAGTCAAAGTGAATGAATTTCAGCCTTGTTACTGCGTTACTCGTATTCTAGTATTATGTTTGCTATTCTATCAACTTCTTGTACCGGCACATTTATGTATATGTGCGTTTATAATATTTGTCATGTTATACAGCTAGACAGTAACTGGAATTATCATTTTGAATTATATCAGTTGTCATTCTCATATCCTTTCTATATTTCACATTTTATATATTCTCGTCTCGTTAACTTTTCACAGGAAAGGGAAAACCCTCCTTCCCTTTTTGTATTAATATGTTTTATCAGTAGCAACCTGACATCATTATTCTCGTTAGAACCTTATCATTTCCGGGAAAACCCCTCTTGTTTTGAGATGACTGCTTACCGGTTTCCTCGCTAAAGTTTAGTTTAACCATTTGATCAACAAATTTTTTTAATATAATGTTTACTTTTGAAAAAGGTCCTGTACATAATAATAACTTGGGAAAGACTTGGGAGCACTTTAAAGTGCATCTTTATGTACAATTGGCCCCTTTTCAATGTTTCCTTAATACAGTTGAAAATGTGAGACAATAAATGTGTAATGGGATTTGGCACCATATAAGCACCCACCCAACCGACACAACAACAGCAGCCAAGCTCCCGAAATATTATAAACGATAGTATAAAAGAGCTCGTCGAAATAAGGAAAAAGTACGTAGAGTAGAGTCCACGTACATAATGTGTGTGTGGTATATTGTGTTTTACAAGTATTTTCTACACATTTCACTTTCGTTCTGCTAAGTTGTCACGCAAGGAGCTCTCTCTCTCTACCGTTTTGTGTGCAGCCGTAGTGTTATAAAGTTGTATCTATAATCATAAAACATAGAACGAGACCGTTTTGTTTCCGCATATTCTCCCAAGAAGACATACTGTCTAGTTTGAGACATAATAATAAGCAGCAAACAGTTGTTGTTGTTGTTGCTGCCGCTGCCTTTCTTGCTATTTGCAGGTTTGCAAGCGTTCTAGCGTTGCAGCTCTGATGGAGAAAGTTAGTTACGCGTGTCATGTTGTTCTGCTTGCTGTGCTCTTCCTGTTTTGTTGTTCTTGTAGTTGACGCTGTCGTTAAAAAGTTGAAATAAATGTGTGTTGTGCATATATACACCAACCAAAGTCTTCCTTCAGGGTGTACAACTGCAACGAAAAAAGTCGGTTCAACTTGATGTTTTACTTGCTGATAAAAAGGTTTTAAATTCCTTACAATTTACAGTGCTCTTTGTTCCCTTTCCTGATAGACAACTTTACGGTCTTCTAACGGGAGCATTGAACAGGAGATTCATAGTGACTGACAGCTTCAACGGCAGTGATTTATAAATGGGCGTGCTATACACCGACTTACTGTAGTATAAAAAGCGAAAATGTAGCAACCTAATACTATTATTGCAATTGAATTCAAATGAAGAACTGACTGCCAGTCGTCCTGTTTGAATAAGCTTCCTATTATGTAATTAATGAGGGATGGTAGCACTGCTGCTGTTTCTGCTGTAGACTTTTTCAGTGTCCATCCGTGCCCATCAATAGGAATAATATTTTCCCCTCACCTTCCGATTTTGACATAAAGCAGCTAGCTGTATGCAGGCTCTAGTTTCGATTCAATGCCAGTTAAATTTATAACTTCATTTATAGCAATAAAGATGATAAAGCTAGTGAAAAACGTTATGAAGTTGACCAACGAAGCGGAAAGATGATACGTATATATGCTAACATTGTGATTCTATATGCTTGCAATGTTAACCGACTTTCGTGTGTATGAACCGTCGATCACAACGATACGCAAACTGGAGGCATTATAGAGAGTCGATACAACTTTTTTGTTGATAGTTTATGCTTCCAACTTTCATACAAGAAAGACCAGCATATAATATCCTTACCATTTGATCATTCCCTACGATACGATCCTACTCGATAAGGAATGCAACTCGTGTGTAGCAAGAAGAGTGTATATATGTGTGTGTGCACTAACTGGGGAGAAACAACAAAAGTAAAGGGTTTTCAGGCGGGTATCGTTCTCCATCTTTATCTGTTTTAGAAAATGAGTAGTAGAGAACCAGAACACGGTGGTGGTATATTGGTCCTTCTTTTGCTTTTTCGTCTTCACTCATTTTGGCAGTGTACAATCCAGCCTTCAGCTTTCTCTCATCTTTCTGTAGTCAGACCAATTCACTGCAATATTCGTTCCTGACCGCGCGGTGAGCCTTGCATGCACAATGTAGTATTGTGGGCTTACAGAGATAGAGAGAGCGACGAAGAAGAAACGTTTCCCAATGAAATAAGGCAGCCACAGGCAGAAAAGAGTTTAAATACGTTGTATCTTGCTGCAAAATGGGGATGATACATTATAGCTGCACAGTATATAGACCTATCGTATCAATGTGTATAATATTTTTGTGTGTTGTAGCTCCTTTTCGCATTATCAATAGAGGTGGAGACGCGAAGGGAAGCAAAACATGATCCTGCATAGATAGATACATTTCCTACTTTTCGTTTGAGTGTACACGAAACACGAAAAGTCCAGAGTTTATTACAAGGAAATCCGTAAAATACGCAAGAGGATTTTTGCTCGCAGTCCGATTTATTGCTGCGGAAAGAGGAAGTCGCTTGTTTTGCAGAAAATGATGATCTTGATCTATTATAGATGAGCCGGTTTTCTAGTGTTTCCTCTCGTCTCCCAGAGAGCTTCAACGACGATGACGACGAGGACGATGACGACGGCCTTTCTCTCTTTTTTCCTTGTTATTAGGCTAGAGCAGTGCAGGAGATGAAGAGGAAAACAGCAAAGCAGTAAATAGGAATGATATTGAAAATATTACGATTTTGGGGAACGGAACGACGTAGAATGGCAATACAAAAAGCCATACTCAACACACAGCAACAGCGAAATGAGACCATTTCAAATTCTTTAGAAATCATCTAGTTGTAGTGAACGCTCTAGCTTCTTTAACTATTACTTATCATATCGTCCTACCTAATATCTCCTTCGGAGCTGTCAGGGTGGTATTTAGTGTTGGTTTGCCGTTTTATCGTGGAAAACATCAAAAGAAATAAAATCCGTTTTTCGGCTTAGCAAGAACGTAGACTACAACTACAGAGCACATTATATAGAGTCAATCGTTGATGTGTATGAAGTACATACACTATGTATCATATTTGCGAGATATGAAGTAACTAAAAACAACCCGATTTATAAATGATTTTGGGGTGTGTGTTTGTAGGTATATAATTTGTAGAATTTGATGAAAATCATACCTGATTAAAGCTCACATCCTATTTTTTATTACAACCTTTGTGTTTACAAAAACCAGCACGTTTCTTATTGAATTTTGTTTTCAAAATTTAATTGCAGTAAAATACTTGTACACGAATCGAATGAGAAAAGGATGAAGGTAGAAAGGAAAAGTGAGTATGACGGGTATGAAAGAGGATGATTTACGCCATTTTACCGTTTCTTGGCTTGATTGTGGCTAAAAGTAAAGGTAAAAGCTTTTATCACGTCCTCCTAATATAATTAATTTAATGAACGTTTTGCACAATAAGGAATGAGTTATGCAACTTGTTTTTCACTTCTGTCAGTTTGGCGATATCTACACCACACCCTCTCTTTGCTTAGTTCGGTGAGAGAGGCTGTGAGGATTGCGAATTTATGAAATGAATAGATGTGTGTTTGCTCTAAAGTTTCACAGGCGGGGAAGAAGATGATGATAATGATTATATCGTGAAATGTGTATCTAAAGTGGTGGTGAATGTGGTACCACCAGCCCTATTGAGTCTGTAATGCCTCGATTTTCCAACCGTGTAGAAACAAAAAGCGAAAATGATGAAAGTCATTGTTTTTTGTGCAATTGACAACACACCATCATGAAAGAAGGTTGTTTGATGATGTAAATTGAAACGAAATAGAGTCTTTGAGATGAATAGTAAGGAGGAATACGATCAAAGTGAAAAGAAAAAGGGAATATATATATAGAGAGAAACGGTACAATGGCACGTAAAAAGTCGACGACGAGGGTGGGTGGTCCGGACGTAATACAAACGACGCGATGTTACCTTTGTGCATGCACAAGGGAATTAGAATGTGGACGTGCATGTAATTATAATTTATTATAAAGTGCATGCTTTCTTTCGTATTTTTCCACAAGTATGCATGTCTGTTCGTAACTCCTATAATTCAGAGAACCATCCTTTCAAAACGTTGTCTCTGCTCTACCCTGACAATGATACCATTAGAGCTTATTTACTTTAATTTACTTTAATTTATTTTAATTATTCGTATGCCGGTTCTTTCTCACTTTTCATTTTCTACGTCGTATCAATGTAAATTAAACAACCGGATTTTCATATCTCCGTTTCAAGTTTATTCATAACAGCATTGCACAAAAGCTCTGATGTTGTAATTACAAGAACAATTTTTATTTTGAGTAAATTATTTCGTCCTCTTTGTCGGACAAAAACAGTACGGCTTAACCTCCTTATCGCCAATGCCCCAACTCTGATCTGTATACCAGTCAATTCTCGTAGCATTTTCTGTCAGCATCCATTCTCCGTTTTTCAAGCGCATCGCTTCACCCACATATGTGCCGTTATTTGGCCGAGTAATTAGTGTCATCTGAACTACTTCATAGGAATCGCTAAAATCACAAGAAACGTTCCTCTTGGAGTATTCCAGGGCTTGCCATGATTGATGATGGTTTTAGCCGTTTAAAAATATTGTAGAAAAACATCCTTGGGATCCCATTTCCACGCATTTTTGATTGAATTTAGAGTTAAATGTAGACATTTATTGCGATAACTAGAGCTCCTATTATTTATTGAATCTATGATGAATTTAGCAACGTCCACTACTAATGGCGTGTCACTAGACAAACTTATTTTCGGGTAGCATAATATGCACCATTGCAATGGAATTCCAGCATCTAAGCAGGATCTTTGTTCGGGAATACTTTGAAGTAGACTAATTCCATATATGTTATACCCGCCGTTTTTTCGGTTGACCGTTTGAAAGCTACCGTTTTCAAGTTGATCCAAATTCATCAAGTCTAACATTGTTGCATGAACGTCAAACGGTGTGATTTTATTTTCTGAATTTGCTCCCAAATTATAAAAAGCTTTAGGGAATTTTTGTAGGAACCTATTCTGGGAGAACCACATACGCAACTGGCATTTTATCCTCAATTTCCCCGTATGGTGTTTGCGCATACAAGTGACCGTAAAAATGATATCCATGATCTCCTAATATAAACAAAGCGGTGGTGTTCAGTACTTTCATATGATTCAATTTCTTCAAAACCTCTAATAAACGAACATCCAAAAGACCGAGATTATTCATTCTCCCATGAGATTGTCTACCGGACCAAATAAACTGAAAAAACGATGGGGTGTTAAGAAGTGCCACCTCAACTATCACTTGCCCAAAGTTGAGCATTGAATCAAAATAAAAACCTTGCCCCTTGACAGTAGCTTTCAATCTGCTTTGAGTTCTTAAGGTAGCTATCCATACGAAGGGAAAGAGGTCGGTAGTAGTAGTTTTGTTGGTGGCTTCGAAAATGCGTTTTTCCAGTAGTAATTAAATGCAGGCCACAATGAGCAATCTTCCATAAAAGCGGTAAGATAGCCTCTGTTGGAAAATTCCTTCCAGATAAAGGGACAGTTGTCTAGTTGCGGCACGGAAATATTACCTTTCTTCGGTCGGACGCAACTTTTTACCAGCTCAGCGACAGTTTTTCCCGTTAAAAGCGCAGCCACGTTGGGACGAGTGTTAAAACCAACTTTATGATAATGCTTTAAATGTATTGCTGACAAACTATCCACTAGGTATCGTCGGGACCGGGGCATTTTTCGGTAAAAGTTTTGTTGTGAGGTGGAGTCCAATCCTAAGATTATAACGTTTAATCTAACGCATTTCCTCGATGTTTCCGAGGAAGGGTGCTTCTTTGGCTTCTTTGGATGATGTACGATCGCAAAAGCATCCTTGTATTTTGTAATGTTCCCATTTTTGCAAAGAATTTCAATGTATTCTACATCACGAGGTATTTTTGTTTTTTGCTTTGTAATATTCTTGCATTTTCCTACAAGTCTATCAACATTCTCAATCTGATGGATGGTGTACTAGTAGCGGAAAAATAATAATTCTTTTAAAATGGTTGCACCCACTTAATGTGTTCATCCCCCTTTCTGTTAAAGGCCTGGATGCAGCATGGATATCCAACGAAGGCTCGCCGTTGCAAAATGTTTCCCTTCTTTAATGTAAATGCCTCTCCTGTTATGCTGATATTTTTATTAAATAGCTTTCCACAGTTCACTGGTAACTCCTCACGATAAAATGGAATGACGTCTGAGTTAAATGGGACAGGAACGGGCAATTTGCACTGCTTTAATTCTTGCCAGAAGGGGTTACTAACTTTCATGCTATTTGTGGCAGCAACACTAATTATTATTATGCGTTGTTTAAAAAAACTCAATAGATACTCACCCAATATTGAATTACCTGTTAAGTTCTTCCTCAAATTTCAGAGCAAGTTTTTTATAATGATATATTAGACATAGACATGCAATTAACACAAGGGGGTAGCCAGCACATAGCATGTAATACGTGCACATTTTCTTCAGACGGAATGTTGTTTTTAGAATCATTTTGCTAGTTTTTTTTGACTGGCTGGCAGATAAAAAAAATGTAAAAATAAGCTATAATATTAAATTTCTAGTTTATCCATGCATTTATTGTAGTGTAGTCTGTAAATTGAACATAAACGCCTGCAATACATACAATACAATATATTGAACAAAATTAACACTTTAAAAAGCAATAACCAAACTATTGCATCGTTCTAAGGAAAGAGCTTATATATGTAATAGAAATTGCATTTTCCATGGGATACCTTTCATATCAAAAAGATTAACAATGTCGATGTTCAAAGACAAGTTGAGTCATTGCTGGATGTCCGTCACATCGTCATCATAATAATTGAACAAAATGATTCAAATTTTTATTAAACGACTGTCTCGTTAAATGATATTTTTAATTCAACTTCAATAAACGTCATCATAATATTGTCGCTTTAAATTAAAACGTATAGCCTGTCTCTTATCTACTTTACTTGCCGACTGGATATGGAAAGTGGAACGACGTGTACGCAGTAACACGAGCAAATTAAGATGTATTACTGGACACATCATTGAAGTTGTTTACACGCATAATGTAGGAAACGGAATAATTTGTCATGTTACATTGAAAGAAGAACTGGACAAGTATCAACAATTCCTCGAATTTTGCAATGTTTTTACCATAATTTCATGCTAAATAAGACTGATAATAACAAACGTTTTTATTCATCGTCCATAGTCCATACTGCTTGACTGCTTCACTGACGTGGTAGCAACTTTATCTCAACCTGTTTGATCTTTGTTGCTTCTCTACTTCCACGAACAGCTTGATCATTTTTTCCAAGTAGAGTAATTTCTAACATTAAATCAAGGTAATCGACGTCGTAGGTATATGGCATGAGTTTCTCAGTCTTTTATCCTATTTATTTTGTGTTCCTCTTTGAAGAAGTGTTGCTCATATTAACGCATCTTTAGTAATTTATTAGCTGTACTACTGCATATTATTGTGCAACATAACCTGAACACAAACAATAAAGAGTATATTTATGGCAATGCCAAAAAATCTCGTTTTCCTCATTTCCTTTCGGATAAAGATTCATGAATCATCGTTCTGACTTTGTACCCAACAGTATACAGTTGACCGTAGTGTAATATGCAACTCAATGTTGAGTGCAAGCATTCAACCGTTGACCGTATATATTTTAAGAAGATCATGCTCTATGATATGTTTTTGTTGATATTACAAGTAAAAACCGGTTGTTGTGATTAAAGAGCGCTGTTTTAATGACGCTTCCCCCCAGTTGTTTAAACTTGGCGTGTCCAGTAAAACGAGAAAATTATTGAACACGTTCTAAAAATACGAAAATATAAATACATATATTGGGATAATGATATGCATTGAAATTCAAATTCAGGCAAGGTAACTTTGCAAGTTCATCGGGCAGGGGCAAGGAGGCAACTGGCAGGTTGATAAGCAACTTGAAAATTTGGGAGAGAAGTAGGCAATAATTTATGCGTGCATGACAATAGACTTGGTAAACAAGCCCACTCCTATTTACCCTGTTCCCTGCCTGGACTCTACACGGTAAATTTAAATTAGAGGACGCAGTTTTATGATAGGAGTGATTTTAGAGTACACATATATTTTACGGTGCCACAACAAGTACTGTTGACTAGACTTTATAAAAAGCAAGGCTAAATATATTAAATATAATACCATCTTGCTTTTTTTCTCTGGCTATGCTGCGCTTATTTGCTTTAATCAAGAGACTTTTTGCTGGTTTGACGCAAGAAAAGAGGGATTGTGTCATCGCTATTACAATCTTGTATAATAATTAATGGATGGAGGTGAGGGTTACTCATCCTCACCACACCTGCCACTGCCACTGGGGCTGCTGCTGGTGCAGCAGGTTTTGTTTTTGTATGTGGACGTTTCTTACAGAGAGGAGGCATGAGCAAGCTATTATTTGACTGCCTGTTGCTGAGAAGATGTACAGCAAAGCACTAAAAATATTTGGCCAGCTACATTATTCCCTTGTTTTGAGAGCATCTTTCTCAACAACAAGCTGTATTATACGTCACGCAGTATGCAGTCACGCAAATAAAGTTTCTATTCGTGGCTGATGCCATTATATATATAAACTGGAGTATCTCCTGAAATCATCACAGTAGCGTGGGACGCATCCAAAGAGAAAGATCTCCTTCTGCGATTTTGTTTCAAGAAAATAAGTGTTTTCTGGTGGGGGTACATTTTAGAAAACTTGAAAATGTTCAAATTGTTAGGGCTAAGTTTCCTCCTTGTAGCGGGGTGCTCGGGAGCGCCACAGCATCCTTCATCATCAACGACCACTCCGATTATACAATCCCAAGACCCAAATCTTTACTTCGTTGTTTCCGCAAAGTAAGTGTCAAAATACACATTGTATAAAATTATACGATTTTCATGAAATGGTTTTATGGGCAATTGCTCTAAAGCAACCTACTATTACTATTTTATTCCAAATTAGTGAAAAATACTCATTATAATGGTGGTGTCATGCAAAACTTTTAGGAACATTGATGGCACCGTTACTGACAATGACGGTGTGGCTGATCCATTCGTCAAAGTTTTCTTGACAACTGAGCCAGGCTCCAACAACACGGAAAACATGACCCCACTTGATGTATCTGAAACTGTAGAAAACAACAACAATCCCGAGTGGATTAAAGTATTTAAAGTTAGACACTATCCCGGAGCAAAGCAGGTTTGTTAAATTTTGGGATTGTCTGAGCAATTTTATCAATACGACTCCAGCAAAGTCCTTTTTTGTACATTTCCACTATTCTCGTTTACCAATAATAGCTGTTGTTCTTGGAAGTAAGAGACCACGATCCCGTTAACCCCGACGATGAAATTGGTGAGGCTTTCATTAAGCTTGACGACTTGGCTTCAAAGGGTACATACACCCAAGTCCTACAAAAAGCAAAGTCTGGTTCTATTACCGTCACGAGAACCTCACCTATCTACTTTGACCTAATCCTCAAGTAAGAAAAAAGCCGTATTTGGTACATCCGCACCGATTTCCGCAATCCTCAAGGAACCCTTCGATTACTATTTTCAGAATGTAACATGCTATACATGTACTTTCGCTTTATAGGGATGTTCCATCCAAGGATGAGTTTGGTGGACTCAGCGATCCTTACATAAAATGTTATTTCCGAGTTGGCAAGGATGGCAAAGACAACAAATTCTTAGAAACAGATGTCATTGACAATGCTGAAACGGCTACTTGGGAACACGTGGCATTTGAAAACTATCGACCCGGTGCTAATCAGGTACATCTTCATAAAAAAAATGAGTAAACTTGGAACGAAACCAAGCAATATGAAACTCGTCTAATATGAGGGAATTTAACTATAAAAATGTAACACCACGTGACCTGCTATTCTGATCAACAGATCCTGCATTTCCGTGTCAAAGATAAAGATACCATTACCGCAGATGATGATCTTGGTGAAGCATTCCTTGAGGTAGAACCTTTTGTTACCGGCAGAAAATCGGTGACATTAGCCCTCGACAACAATGCTTCTTTGGTGGTTTCACCGCATAATTAAAATCTTCGTAAAAGAATGTGATATTATCAGTATCAGTAACTTTTAATTTTGTTATTGTTATTATTAAATTAATTATTCTTACTCCAATGCGACAATGACAAATGTACAATGCTGTCGAAAAGGCTAAAACGAACCAAATAAAAAACTTGTACATAAAACACGTGAATTCAACCGATTCAAATCAATTGATCTATGACTATATATCGCATAAAGCGAGAAACAAAAAAGCATTTTTGTTAATTTTAATACAAAGCCAAGAAACCCGAATTTTACGTTAAAAATCAGCGTTCTCGTACACTTCATGCATCATTTTCATTTTTGATATAAATTCAACGTTTGCATTGCGTCCAAAATAGTGTTATTGTGGATGTTAGTGCTATGCAAAGTTGGGCCTATTCACTTGCCTGAACACGGCACCCGGTTTTTCGTGCGAGTGATTAGCTTGGTTGAATAGGCATAGGGGCAGTGAGGCAAGCCCAAAATATCGCCATCATCATACACAGTTGAAATCTTTGCCAAGTCGGCTGTGTTGGGTTGGAGTAAAGACAGGGAGAGGGTATTAAACTTTGCCCTGATACTTTATGCCAATAAAGGTGGAAAGGATTTGGCAGCGGAAGGCGAGAAAAATCTTGATGATGTAACATCGTCAAGCTGTGTAAATCATAGCTTATTGATAGCGTTTTCCAGCTGTCTTAGTGGGCAATACCAATAATGCCGTGTAATGATATATAGTATGTAAAGTACTACTGGTAGAAAGTTTCAGAAGGTATATCTTTTGAAAGTATATCTATGCAGGAGTTGCCTGAACACATAAATTATCATAATTTAATTAATTTTCATAGGGAAAAGTCCCATTGAAAATAGATGACTGTTCAGGGTAAGTATATATAAATAGGATTTGATCTTTTGTTGTTCTCTATAGCTTGGAATAGCAAAGGGATTTCTATATACTATCACCAACGAAAACGGTGAAAATTGGGGTGATTTGTAACGAGAACATATAACCGTCGTTTGTCATATAATAATTTCATACGTCATCTCATAAAAACAAAACTCACGTAAGCGAAAGTTGTCGATCTCTGATTGCGTAATGCTTAATGTTAAACTCATTAGGAACAAAATTTTGACACCACCAACCTGGATAATTAACTTAATTAATTTTTGTTTCGTGTACAAATTATGATTTGTTTCACAAATTTTATTAAAAACGTGCAACTCTGCACTTGTAACGGTTTTACCATTGACAATACAAGACTAGGTATTATTAGTGATATATATTATTGGTGATTGTCCCGTTAAAAGCTTGCAGACAAACAGCACGGTGAAACCTACGGTTGACCATCGTCTCATTTACTACCCACCACCCGTATCATGCAAAAGTTTTTGTCATCATCATAGGAGAATCAAGCGTTTCTTCTAATGAAAATAGTATGACATATGCTAACTAATACACGTACCCGGACCAGGGCCAGAGGTGTTCGTTTATAAAAAGAACAGATGCCTAAAACTGGGTCACTAAAACACTTCTCTTCCTTTGCCTCTTTAAAGTTTGCAATTTTCTGTGTACGTATTATTCCTGAATTTCCTAATACCTACCCGAGATACGAAACAGTTATATAATTTCCAAAACAAAAAACAAAAACAACACCATTAAGCGTGCTCCTTGTTCCCTTTGCTCTCTGTTCTCTTTCCTTCTTGTTTTGTGTCTGCTTATCTTTTTTTATTCGTGGAAAGTCTCACGGATGGAAATCGATTCTTTTCCAGTCTCATAAATTGGCGAAAGCCCTGTGTTCTGCGTAGTTGTTAGGGAAGAAAGCCTATCCAACAAAGCATTCAATTTACCTACAACACTTGCCCATTCAAACTGCTTCGGTTCCCGCTTTAGATTTAAAATCTGTGTCAACATTAAGCTCATACAGACGATTTCCTCGTTCAGCCAAAATACTGGTAAAGATGTGGGTGTGTGCATACATGCTGTGTTTTTCTGGAGTTTTCAGTATAAAAAATACTCTACAAAATGGGATTTGTGGTTTTTTACCCGTAGCTTACTAGGACATAAAATAGAGAAATACTCGTACATTTATAAGACTGACGTGCACGGTTATAGGTATTAAAATTACCTTCATCTTTGTGGTTGTAGTCGTTTTGCGTATTCGTAAAGAATCAAAGAAGAAAGTAGCTCACGGGATTTTACCTTTCAATTTCTTTCTTTCTCTGAAAACTCGTTCTCCTTTAAACTCAAGCGAACATATTGCCGTTTTCCCAATGATGACGACGAGAAGCATTAGGGGAACAGAAGAAACTAGAAAGCTTTCCCTTTGTTTTCTTGCATTTTCTATACTACTTAGTCGGCGGATCTTGTTTACACTGCGGTGAAGGAGAAAGGAATTGAAACCTACAATTATGTGTTCTGTTACAAGGCATACATTTGGTAGGAAAACGGAGCTGGGTAATAAAAATTCGAAAGCAATTGAAACCTAAAGATAGCCAGAGGATATCGTTTAACTATGCCATTGAATTGATCTATGTATATACCAAAGATTTATACAATTCTTCCGTTTTTTATACATGTATCGTAAGTTTGCAAAGAAAGAAAAATTGAAACTGTTCTATAAAAGTGAGATCTAGTTGTACCTACCCAATATAGGCACTTCGTGTTAATTAATTAAGCCATCTGTGTGAATCCACAATTTATTAGCTACAAACATTGAAAGCCGACAGTGTAGAGTTCATTATTTGGGTAGTCACAAAAAGGAGCGGGAATGGTTGCATTATTAACCGTACTACACGACAAGGAACTAAAGTTTTGCAAGGGAAACAACGCCCAAAAAATAAATTTACATACCAGCTTCTGGCATAACCTGGCTAGCTGGAAGCATGTTTTGTGGTACCTAAGATAAGATGAAATTTACATAATTGACATTTGGACTGAAAACCTTAATACTTCAACTTAATAAATCTACAGTACAATACTGCATTTATTTGCGCGCTCTGTTTTTGAGCAAAACAATTTCGTAAACAGACAAAATCAGCGCGCATTTTAAAAATACAGGCGCGTCCTCTTAAATCATACAAATAGACAAGGTTCAACTACGACATTCAGTTATGGGCGACCATGTAGGCAAGCACTGTTCATACACGTTGTTAAGCATGAGACAAATTGAGGTCGTCCTTTTGTGGTCAACCTTTAAAAACGATAAATTCAATTCCTTTCCTTTCGGCCATGAGTCATCATGTTAGACTTTCTGGATGCAACTGTATTTATGTTCCTCCTCCCTTGTACACTTCCGGAGGCATCCTGTCCTAAAACCACCACAGGAAAGTTCTATTCGGGGTACTTTCCACTTATAGTAACACCAACGAACGGCATAAATTCTAATGGCCCTTTTATGTGAACTATTTTTTGCTCCACGGGAAAGTCCAGAGTCCAGTATTTGAAAATGCTGCTATTGAATTATAAATATCGAATTCATGTCGAAAACTCACTTGCAATGAATTATGCTAGTAAAATACCTGAACGTACCATATACTATCACTTCAGCAAATAAGTGGAAGAAAAGTTGATTTTTTGTGGTTGACAACTTCTCTCCCGCTCTTTCCCGAATATTTTTATAATATCGGAGAAAGCCAGTCTCAAAACTTGTTTTTCAGAAACACTTAGCTTTAACATGGCCGCATTCTTGCAAGCCCCATTAAAGTTCCAGCTTTACTCCTACATCTCCCAAAAAATATTACTCGTTCTACGAACATTTTCTTCTTGGAAGACTTTAATATGTGAAAATTAGCCTTGTGTGTGTGAAAAAACACTTGAAAACGATAAGAACACTGAAAAAGATGAAGAAGAGGAAAGAGACTGGAAGAAAAAACATAATTTAATGAAAATGGCAAAACCATGACGTAAAAAATATAGCTTGAGAAAACATTTAACGTTAAAACACGTTTACATGTTGTGTTCAAGTACTCCACTGTTTATTTTGTAAGCACACAGTACAATAATGATAACGCGGCTGTCGTTACACCACAACGGTTAGCTTGAGCGAAGAAAGAATTATGTATAGAACAGTATGTCTAGCTTTCTCCACGCGGTACAATCATAAGTTTGCATTTTAGTGTATGAAACTCAATTGAAGTTTATGCAACTCCCTGTTTCTCTGGGGGCAGTAAAAGTAAAAGCATCGTAATTCATCAACTTTATTGCCTACTATATTACATCCTGCATTTCTTGAGTACAAAACCAGTCTCACTAGACAAACCTGCGGAACAAGTGAAGTTTTTTTTTCAAGTTAGACGAGCGTCGCCGTTTATAAGTATGAATGTGCTGCATGTCACATAAAACAAAATGGAAAAAGCGCCGGAGAATGTCTGTGTGATGAATGACATGTGGTAAAAAATGCCCGTAAAACGGGAAAGGCACATTATCCAAACATTTAATCACAAATACGAGATACATTGACTTACATTTCGATTTCCTCTTTATCAACGTTGGCACCCTGTATTAATTGTCTCAATTAAAGTTGCTGAATGCCACCCTCTATAAAACATGCTCAAAATGTGCCTCTCACTTCACTAATAAATGACCATTCTCCAGATAGATCCTGGTGTGCTACAACAAGTTTTTCCTTTTTATTACATACATCTATCATCATTACCAAGTTTTATTAGGCAAAAAAGGAGCATTTCACTAACAGATTTTTGCTTTTCATATACGTCGGTCATTTTAAGGATATACTGTAAGGAAAAAGCGGTTCTTCTCTGCCACTCTGTTCAAAGTGATGTGATATGTAGAAGAAAAATATGTTTCTCGTTTCTCAGCAAAAATGTAGTCATCCATCTTACTCGAGCACCAGGCTTGATAGTATTCACTAGTTATTATTACAGCCATTCATTACTATTTCTTTTGCAACAGTAACACCACCCGAAGTGGAACTTTCCTAACGATGATGATAAGAGCCAGAAGAAGGTAAACAAGTGAGAGAGAGAAAAATGACTTTATTCTTTCAGGAGCAATAGTAGTAATCTTCACCATCAACATCATGAGAATGGTGTGTTCATATCATCACTTCCATATGCTTTATGATCCAAAAAGTTTACCGTGTTGTGTGAGAAAAGCTGAAAACAAAGTGTGAAAACAGACACAACAGCCAAAAAATGACCATATCCGTGTAACAAATGGTATGTATGGGAATTTTGCGTTTACTGCTTGAGTTACTTCTGGACTCGTTTGGGGAAACGGCTTTAAAAGAAAAACTCATCATTTCCTTTAACTTTCGGGTACTATTTTATTTTTTAAAACGCGCTCACGCACAACTTTAACGAATTGTTAAAATACAGCACAGTAATACATTGGTGAATATTAAATACGCTACGTAATTCACAGCAGCACAATAATTTTCTGTACTTTGTAAAAGCTATTAAGAAAACGCCTGGTTGCACTCAAAAAGACATCGTTAGCAATTTCTTTAAAACTTTCTCCCCAAACAAAACGGGAAACGAGCTATACACCATCACCTTCACACATACATATGTGTAGGTATGTGTATGTAGTCTGGTTTTGTTTGTGGTTGCAAAAGTAAACATACGTACCCACGTAACTGCCCACGTACCGAGGTAGCTGGCTATGAGTGCATATGCTACACGAATTCTTTTTAATGAGAACAAACAACAAAGTTTTTTTTTGTACTCGCTCAGGCAAATAACATTTTCGTGTGTCTGTGTACCTACAAAATTTGCACAGTGGAAAGCATCATATCAACAACGGGAGCAGGAAATGGGTTTGCATTCAGAAATTAGTGTGTGTTAACATAAAATGCTTGACTTTTCCATTCTCCGCCAGTACGTATGGTACATGATATGAGTAGCACACGTACACAACAGCAACAGCAAACAGCTTGCCAAACTTTCACCTGCATATGCCCCTGTGTAGGTACAACTACATCTGCATTTACATTTCTTCTTCTTTCGTTGAAATGGTAGAAGCCTCTTCTACATCAGAAGGTATGCATGCACCTATACGTATTTTGTAATGACTTTTCTACGTGAAATTTAAATGCACCACGGGCCATGGCTAGCATTATTACTACAGGCGACCATCGTCGGCTCGTTATACCCCAACTTGACGATTATCATCACAGTCAACGTGTTTGAACCATTTCACCTCGCTTTCGTTCCTCCGTTTATCGTATTTCCCTGAGAACGACGAATTTCTATAAATACTTTCGCTTTTTCCACAAAACTAACGGAGTTCTATGAATTTTGCATGTGTTTCACTCGCTGGTATTTGCAGGAATGTACAAATGTGTGTGTGCACGTAAAAATGTCGAATACAGACGGCATGCTTTTGTTATTAGTATTATTCAGAGAGCAGTGATATGACTTTTTGCTTTTCCATCTTGTACTACTCTCAGTTTCTCGTGTGTTGGTGTTTTTGGTACATGATACCAGAATCCTGCCATTTTCCACATACATGACATAATAATCATTAAGCAGTTTTATGATCCACCAACAACTGTGCATGGAAGCAAACAGCAGTAGCAAGAAGAAAAAAATAATTGTAATCAAGCTATGACATTGTGCCAAATGTGCCGCCACAAAGTGGAAATGATATTGCGTACCATTATGTCAAGTAGTTTGGTGGTGTGGTGAAAGTCGTATCAACTTTTAAAATGTATTTTTGGCTAAGCTACACACAACTAAAAGCCGGATACTGTGTTGCAATAACGTGTAATGTGTAATACACTCGCGGCACCGTACTACATACAAAGATATCAACGTAGTACCGTTGTCGCATCGCGTCTCTGTCTCTCCCTCCGTTGCTCTCTCGCTTTGACTGTTGCTGTTTGCTAAATGAAAACGTGTACCCCACGCGCGTGTTTACTTGGCTGGAAAATGAAACGGAAGAGCTGGACTCTTAAAGGTTTTACTGAGAAGAATATAGGATTAGGCAAAGCACTATTTTGTGGGTTTTCTAATGATCTTTTAATGATATTAGAATTGTGTGGGAGGATAATACAAAGGTTCTTTCTGTGCACTAAAAGCTTTTACCATTAAAACCTCCACTACACCGTGTGATCGTTACGTTGTCCAGTTTTGTACTTAAAATTATGCCGCAAGTCTGCATACCACTCGCTGGTCTCTGATCCACATTAAGAGATTAGGTAAATTGAACGTTATTGTAAGAGAAAATGCTTTTTAAATTCATTCAAGTTCATGCAGGTGAAAAAATTGCTATTCTCTAACAATCCTCAACAACAACTCATAGTGCGCATATAACACACAATTATGGCAAAATTATAATGGAGTTCCCATTAATGTGCTACTTAGCACAACGACAAAGCTGAGAAACAGTGTAGGCAGCATAGTAAGTAGTCTTGTATGCTGCAGTTTATTGAAATATCCTTGAGTTATACCTAAATTAATGAAACTTTCACGTGTGAAAGCACAAACTGCAGTGCTATATGTCACCCGTTAAAAACCACAAATTGACCCATTCTGCCCATTTTAATACCCCACCTTTCTTTCGCCAAGTGTTTCGTTTCACTTCCGGACGTCGTATTAAGCCCTGAAAACATTAAGGCGGTAATAGAGTGCACAAAATGCGCACACGTTTCCCGACAAACCCACAGGATTCATCAAGGTGCTTGAAGATTTCGCAACAAAATGAATGATGTAAGCTATAATGTAGTATAAAAGGCGAGTGATCGCGGTAGGGCTAGCTGGATGTGTTCGTTATCATTAACTATTTATGAGCAAGCGACCGTGCATGAAAAATACTTTAGAAGCCCGGAATCCCGCGTAGCAAAGATTCATGCATTTTACAGAGACCACACACATATCAACCTAAAAGCTTATTATGCCTCTAGGTAGCAGTGCCATTTTTATTCTTCCTCTTTGTAAAACTTGTACTCCCATCAGGTATAGTACGTATACCTACGTACTTAACGTCTCAAGTGTCTTTTGTCCGCCTTCTTTCTCGTAAAAGCACTTCACATTCTCCGCAATACTCGTATTATGCGCCCTTCACCAGATTTTACTTTCTCTGCAGAATACTTATATCGAGCATGTTCATACAGCAATAAGGCGAGGTTACGTAAATGACAGCAATGCACACGTATAATTATGGAGAAAGTAGCTTTAAAACAGTTTCCGTTTCGTGGTTCCCGGTATAGACCTGCAAAAACACCAAGTAGTTTCAAGTTGCTATCTACATACACAGGAGTCTTCGTTACTATTATCGTTAATGTCGCACATGGCTGATTGTACATGCACACTTGTTTTTTTCTTATTCTGGAGAGCACCACATATGTATGTATATGAAGGAAACTAGCGCATTAATAAGAACGTAACGCATTTTATTTGTGTGATATTATCCATTTGCACTGTTGTGTGTACATTGTGAGAGCAACCCTCCACTAACACTCATCTATACCCGCTAGGCAGACAGGGAGAATATCCTTAATCGCCTTAAGAGGCAATCAGTAGGCCGTATAATTTCCTTCTCACGACGACGACAAGAGCTAACCAACCAATGCAACACCAAAAAAGATCACTTTATGTGCAGAAAAGGAGAGGGAGAGTAGCATATTATTGAGAAGTACCTTAATAAGCAGACATTTGCACAATGTGTATATCACAGGGAAAGAGAGGGATAAAGAGAGAAAGCAAAAGTCTATTATATTTTAGCGCTTTTGGCATCCCTCTTACCCTATACCTCTTTTCCTACTATCATGCTTCACTTTCTCTCACGAGGTTTCTCGCTTGTAAGATTTTTTTAGCTTTGTTAAGAGTCGTGATTCTACTTTAATGCTTAACAGCACACTGCCGCTAAATGTTAAGTCAGTAGTCGGTAGTAATATAATGAAAGGAATGAAACTGCACCCATACACACACGCACAACATAATTTTGTCATTTCCGTCTTACATACGTTTCCCCCACATCCACAAACCCGTTTCCTTATATGGATGCCCGGTGTTGCTTACTATGACTGTTTCAGTGCTTATACATCGGAAGTATAAACGCTACTAGGGAAAAGCAATACACAAGCTATATGTTGGAACAGGAGAAAGGAAAAAATGGCGCAATTAAAGAAAAAGGGAATTAAATGTGTTATTGCAACTTCCCAGCAGCTTAGTTAGATTGAACTGCAATGACTCGCTTTCACCATTGTACTTTGTCCTCCTTGCTACCACATAAAAAGGAAATTGCCAAAACACCATACATTGTGTTGTGCACGTTATATTATAGCTTAGCAGGACTTGTACTATTCGTTGACTTAATAATTTTCCGTTCACATACGATCGACCGTACAAGTGCAGAGAGTTATTACTAGTACCGATTTGGCAACAAGCAATAATTGTAATCGTGTTCTTCATTGTGGGCACGTGGAAAGGAACAGCCGTAAGCGGACAGTTGCGTAGAGAAGTGAGAACCATTGGTAGTGAGAGCAGAAGAGCACTCCATTAAAAGAAAGTGGCATGTGAATAGATGTAGACAACGTGTAGTCTTAGTCTCAGCCACAATAACCGCTCAACAACCACGGACACGCACCACACTCTATTATTATCATTAATCAGCATGTGAAATGTATTGTTGAATTGTCGAAAATTGTTGAAACTCATTTTCCTGGAACACAGCTAACACACTGCTTATTCTACTCGTTTCACCTATACATATATATACGCGCTGCGTTCACGGCACCTTACTTATAATCATTTTTATAATAATACAACAAAGCGGCAATATTGAACAGAAGGGAAGAGCAGTACAATTAGTTGGGCCAATCTGGGTATTTTCTCATGTTGCATCCGTAACGGCAGTAATAAGGACTTTCACTTTTCTTTCTCTTTCCTATTCTCCCCTCTTTATTACCAATTCTTGGGGAAAGAGTCTATACCTGTGTATACTCGTTGTATAGAACTCAAAGCTTTTCATCAATTCATCGAATCTTTAATCCAATTAGGGTAGCATTCAAGCTCCTTAAGATTTATGCTAACAAGAAGACAGAAATTTGTTTGGCGGCGGTGATGATGGTAGTGCTGCTGCTGGAAATGGCAGCGGGGTAGCGAAGAGGCAATGGTACGGTTGGCACCAGGGGTAATTACGATGTAATGTGCGTAGTGCGTAAGAAGCCTGAGTCTGGAAAGAAATTGTAAGCGTGTAGCCAGAAGGAACGTTGAATGCTGACTAGCGGTAGATAAAATAAGCAGAAGACAGAATTCGGTGTTGTGTCTACTAGGTACGTACACAATGAAAGCTGGTACGGACTGTGTTACATGCAAGTAGATCATAAATGATAGAGCACAGCTTTGATTTTTGGAGGAGATACTAAAGTCGAGTTTCCAACTCAGACTGGATGGTAATTTGATCGATCCTTTTGTCTCCAGTAGATTTTCCGCTGCCGCTGCTTCCGTCAGTTTCTCCGTTTTTCGGCGTTGTGGTAAGCATCTTGTGAATCTGCTGTGTGGATTTTTTCCTGATGAGCTCCACAAGAAAAGCCAGAGTGCTCAGCAAGTATCCTAGAAGAAGCGGGAGAAAAGTGACACCAAGTACTCGTAACGATAAGTCTGTGTTATTCTTTAAATCCTCAAATGTGAGAGGACGGGGAGCGTAAATGAGCTCGGTTCGCCTCAGGATCCCAATCTCTCGGCACATGTTGAAGTAAAGGAAAAGATTCCTTATGAACACGAAGTCAATGTCCCCTCGCATTGCCCAACCGACTGGGCCCAGATAAAAGGTTTCCTCTGAGAGCAGAATTTTCGGTTTACGATAGCCATGGCCGATCCGCTCGGAAAAGTGATAAATTATATGTTTTACACGTTTCCTTTCAGCAACAAGACATCCTCTTGTGTGGTTCAGGAAGCTAACGTAAGCTACAAACACCCCGAAAAATGAATTTCTTGGTTCGCATCAAAACCAAACAAGCAATTACACAAGTAATTGCACTTGATACACGTACAACATACAACATACATTTTTAATTAATTCTGAGCTATTACTACAATTGCGTAACAAATGCACTCAACAACAGCAGCAGCACGTACCTGCATTATCACATTCACTCCAAACAATAAACCAGTTTGGCTCAAATCTTCTGCCGTTGCTACAATTTCCCGCGCTTTTGGAAGCTGAGACCCGGCTAAGTACTATAAATATGTCACAATCCTTCAGTGGAGTGACAATATCTGTTTCAAAGTTTTTATTCCTTAAACTAAGCCGCGTAGGAATACCAGGGTAGTGGTGAGACTTACAGTTTTAACTGTGAAAGACACATCCCACGGTTTTTCCCGTTGCAATAAATCTCCGATTGTTAGTATGGGTTCTTCCCTTGGCGGCGCAGAAAACTTTCCAATCAAGATATTACTATAACTCACACTAAGTACCAGTGTCACAATAAGCCAAGCTCCAAACAGCAAACGAATGGATGTTATCCCTGATAATCGTTCAATGTGCACAGTTTTTTGAATCAACGGTCCGAAAGTCAGAAGCCAATTGTTTGAAGCGGGAATGGTCGTATATGGCAAAATTCCGAGATCCTTTTGCACAGCGCCAAATAATTTTAAAAAGAGAAGGACGGACAAGAAACTAATTCCACTTAAAATCCACGCAAAAATTTTGAAGGGAATAAGAACTTTGACCATCTGGGTAAAAGTTACGGTTCCTCACAGGCCACACACCTTGCAACAACAGTATTTGGGGAGAAATCTTTACATCCTGCAAATTTTTTGAAGGATTTTTTTTGTGAACAGATTAATGGTTTGATGTATTGAGTTGGGTGCATTTTACATTTATATAGGGAATAGTGTAAGAAATGTATTGCGAATTGTCAAAGCTCACTGAGCCTAGTGCAATCTCAGCGTCTTTTCGAATGACGTATTGTACTACACCTCGCCACGTACTACTAACTAGTCGACCGCAACCTTTGTCTCTGGCCAGTGGCCACCATAAAGATTGGATTTATTTTCCATTGTTTTTCTAGTATCTAAAATGACAGAACATAGTGTTTGAAGTTTTAAATTGCTCACTGCACACTCTGCACTTTAATAACGTTTCAAGTGAAAATTACCCGAATAATCTCTGCATCGACACCCATCGGACGTTCGCCAGGTTCAATGGAAATAAACGGTAATAGATTTGTGTCAGATATGGCAAAGCGGACTTTGCCGCCAACTCTGAAACTGCTCGTTTTTATTATAGCGTTTCCATTTCTCCAAAATCCTGTCGTCTCCGACCAACAGTACGGGCGGACCACCAGGTAACCAATCTAGAGTCCACATTAAAACCTATTTAATGATAAATGATAATGCAAGGCAGCTTATCATATAATATTCAATAATACTAACAAAATATGTTCCTCACTTGGTACAACGAAATGCTGAAATTCCGTAATGATCCTTCAACCTACCACACCGTTATCGTGCACAGCCTTCTGATTATCGTGGCAGGAATACTTTGTTAGTTATTTAAACAAATTGGTTAATCTTGAGATAATTTTTAAGTATTTTGTTTTCCCATGTCTTTCTTCTTTAGGTAATGTTAGGTAGTGGAATGGTGAACAGGTATTAGTAGTTTCTAGTGAAAGTCACTGTTTCTTGCATAATTATTACTACGTCACTGAGATTAAATTTTTTGAGTACGGCCAAGGCAGTTACGACTTTACTATTAATTAAAAGGGACGAAGCTGCGTATTTACAATCGTGCTGTTCTGTCCATGTGATATCTCAAGAACAGTAAAGAATTTTACAGAATTGCAATTTTGTTTGCGGGTGTCAAAATAGTATACATAAATCAAAGCTCGTCGATATAGTCTATTTCACAGGACCAAGTTTTTTAACGCTTCTTCGCCTTCACTGCCCTACGATGCATTTACTAACTACAAAGTTTTGGCCCGGATGGTGTTTGTAAATATAAATAGTTATTGTGCATTCAAGATAAAAATAAATTGTTTGCACCAATCGAACCGAACGGAGAAGTCGACTTTTTAAAGAATAATCTTGTTTGCTAATTTTAAATGACTTATGAATATGAATTACGAGTGTACTGTACCGTATGTGCCTGTGATGTTGACTATATATGGTGAAATCTGACAGAGTTCATTTCAAAGGGGAAATGATGGAAATTTATTACATCAATTCAGTATGAAACTAAATAACATTGTTTCCGATCAAAAACCTAAAATCACAACAGAAGCAGCTAGTAAATAATCCTGGAATCTG
>JAHZNE010004627.1:0-24422 GCA_027744055.1 Callyntrura sp. NNG-2020 | reverse complement strand
GGCGTTTTAAATGAATTGCAATATACCCATAATATAATTTTTTATTTGCTGTTACTATTGTGTCCCCACAAAGAAAATGGATGCTTTTACTAGTATTAGTATGTTATTTATTATTTAGAAATAGATAACCTAGATTATACTGGATTACTTACTCTTCCAACTTTTTGATGATAAACCAAATTAAACCTGTTCATTAATATACCTTTTTTGTCAATTTTCAGGAATACGAGCTATTACTCTAGAGGAAAATGGACCCCGATTTGTCGAAGACTGGCAGGCCACGTACGCATATAGTAGTAGACTTGGTGGAAAACTCTCGTGTCGAGTTCATGGGCAGCCCAAGCCCAAAGTCCAGTGGGTTACCAATGACTTATTTCCTGTTAGTAATATTACTTCAGTGCGAGAGGTAAGTGCTTTTATGCTATATATAGAAAAAGTCGTTATATTCTCACTCATAATCCTTCATTATTATTTGAGTAGCTAAGTCAGTCAGTCAGTAACGATTTCGAGTTCATGCCGGTTTTATGACCACAGTAGATGACACGTTTGTGTTTTCCCCTTTTTTTCGGGGCTGACTACTTCAGACGAGCACGGATGTATCTCTTTCTCGCTGTTACAATTTAATGAAATTGATACCGTTGTAATTTGTAATATAGGTACCTGCTTTTCTGATACTACCTTTCTCATAGGTATACGACAAGACTATTAGCAATCGATAGAGTAGTTGCGTTGTAATTGTAAGCAAAATATTATTTTACTTTTTGTATCTTTTCTACTATATGTACTGCCTGTGATTCTATTACAAGTAATCTTTTTAACGCTTGTAAGTGTTACATGGGGGTTTCCTCATCGTAAATCGTGCAAAATAATAGATTCCGCAGAAGCAATACCAATCCAGCTGGATATATTTTCTTTTAATTGAAGTCAACTGGAAAAGACTAATGAATAACAGTAATTGCGGGGTCAAAAACTTGTTGACTTTGTGCTTGTCTTGCTATCTCGGGAACCCAATCAGTTGTGGTATTTTATTCTGACATGCATCCTTGCGTATGTTGCGGACACGAAATGTTCCGTTTGATTCGTATATCGCTTATCTGATCGTTTGATCTTCCCACCACTCCATTTCTATACGCAGTTTACTTGTATTTATGTTAATGCCGCCACTTCGTGCTCATCATGACCTTGATGTATATAACTGATGTGAATATATGAAACGTTGAACGGTAAAAAAAACACAATCTTGGATACTGTTCTACATGCTTTGCTCTTGGACTGACTGAAGGAAAAAGTATTGATATTGCTCTACTCGAAACCACCAGTGCCCACTTTGGTCTCGCATCCAAAAATGCAATACTGAATCCACTAACCGGAACAATGCTTGATTGAATAAATTCCTCAAACTATACTTAGACATAGTTTGCACATATGAAACCCATATTACCTCTAGCTATTTGAATAGTTGAGTATATGTATACTCGAACTCAAGAATAGCTTCCTTGGGTTTAAATAACATGTCAGCAAAAATCGTTACGTTAAGTTTCGTTCTATCATCCCAAAAGCAGGTATGTCTGAAGGAAATCGAATTGTCACCGCATAGAACCGTATAGCCCCAATATTTATTTTCTGCGATATGACCCTTTTGCTTTTCTCAAGAAGTACTTTGAAGCTGTGACGTCTCCCTACTTCGCTTTTCATATGCCGCTTTTACTCCGCATTTCACAAAGAATAAACCTTGCTTCTTTTTCACTCCTCCGTTGACCATACTAGTACACCCACATTCCGTACTTACTTAAATTGTACGTCTTTCAACATTCTGCAAACTTCCTAAAAAAGTCAAAGGTTCCAATAGACGCTTTGGGGCGTCAAGTAAATTATTGACGTAGCATGCCCCACCTAATCTTTGAAGATACACTGGGATCGATGTAAGAGCTATTTTTCCTGTGATCTGTATCCTGCTTTGAGCTTGGGCGAATTTGTACGTGCGGTTATTGTGATGGAATGGTGGTAGCAATTACAAAAGACACTCGCCGACCAAGCAACAAAATAATATGTACGTACAACTTATTTTATTATCAAACCGAGGAGAAAGCGGAAAAGAAATGTACTCGTTGTACTGTAGTAATGTGGCCGAGATAAGGATCGCTATTAACATTATTTTACGTTAGTGTATTGAATTGCTTGGGATGAAATACACAGAAATCCCGCACAAGCTCTGCAAACGAAATAATGGAATAACCGCAATGCCCTCGTTGCCAGCAGTCATATCACGAGGCGCATAACTTTTCTGCAACACACTGTTAGGTAACCGCGCTAGCAAAAATGACATTATTATCATTACACAATATATATTAGATGGTTTTGTGTCTAAAGTGACTTGAGTATAGTACATGGCGTCTTTGTGCTGTTTGGGTAAGCTCCCTCTTGAAAGTTCGAAATACCCTTGCATTGTGCACATAAAACTGCAAACCCATCTAATTTTCTTTTCGCTAGGATAAACCCTCCCGTCTTACTACTACTGCTGCTACTGCTGGTTTATTCTATTGACATGATTGAAAACCGAGAAATGTAGTAAGCTAAATGTATGCGTGGCGTTTCCAACATATCGCAATGAATGTATGTAAAACCGCACCCTCATTCCTACTGCGGCTTTTGTAGGTTTGCTGTGCTGACTACCTATAAAAATGGTTTTTATTACAGTCAGCTCCTTGAAGAATAAATAAGTGACAGTCAACATAACTATTTAAAAATTTAGAAATAAAGTAACGACAAGATTTTGCTTTCTCACATCTCAGTATATTTGGGGACTGACCCAAGCAGCTGGAGAGGGTGGACACCCGATTTTTTTTAAACCAATTTTTAGTTAGCATTGCTTTTAATTGGCATTGAACGTTATATCACGTAGATGGTAATAAGATGATATTAAGTTAGATTAACCCTATCGTCATTATGTAGTTCATGAAGTTTCCTTTTTGTTGAGTTCTGCTATTTTTTGTTCGTATTTACATTTTTAAAGTTCTAAACGTACGAAAAGTTTATCAGAAATATAGGTAGGGTAATGATTTTTCTTTAAGCTACTACTATTTTATTGATAAAGTACAATGTGTACTGGTTTTTGGGTGATATTTTACTTTTTGCCGGTTTAATATTGTTACCTTTGGGTATTATAACTCCATTTGTGTAGTATATTGTTAGCTGTGGTATGAAATTCAGGAGGTACCTCCAACATTCTTCCAGTTGCATGCTCTACGTGCCAGTGACGAAGTTGATTATCTTGTCGATAATGTTTTAGCCTCAGTCACGTTTTTATTTATGCGCTTTTTGTGGTAAAAACACTTTCCAGATTTTACATTTTATTCACACATACTTTAAGTGAAAATGAGAAAATATAAAGAAATTATCAGCCATTTTTCTTCTGCCAACCCTTTTGTAGTTAAACCTTCATCGTGCATCGGTTGTTTTTCTGGATGACTTACTTGCTTACGTTTGCAGGTTTTCTATCTACACTTTTTAGCTAATGCATCATGCATGTCCTTTGGGTACCTACGCTGTATGTGCATATTTTGGAAGCGAGGACAGTTAAATTTTTTCCCGAGAAAAGTTCTTATGCTATATGTATTTTCAGTTTATTTATTATACTATTTTGACTAGCTTTCTCCGTATATGGAGTGCTAGTAGTGGTGTTGACAGTGATGGTGATGCTATCAGAAAATGCGGCTCGGCTTTGCTTTCACGTCACTGATGGTGATGGTCTGATGATGGCGGTGGAAATGGTGATGTTGATACTAGACAAAAAACGCAGACATAAAAGACAACGTGAAAATTCCAAAATTTTCAAGCAGTACAAAAATGGGTAGTACATGCCTTTTGCATTTTCAGCCAAAAAATGAGTAAATTCAAGTCGAGGGGAAAGCAGTAAATAACCAGATGTACACGAGTACCTTGTCAGGCACTTTATTGAAAATACTGGGAGTACACACCACCACACGCATCGCCTTGTTAGTGAGCAGGCATGTGTGTGCCTGTGCAAGAAATAAATCGCTCATTCAAGCACTCAATGAACATAAATACAACGAAGAGAGGAGTTAATCGAAAAAAATGATGAAATAAAGTAAAAAGGAGAGACAAATTCCTTTGGAAAGTACAAATAGCGCGTGTGCATGTATGTAATGAAGTATGTTAAAGGATTTAATGCACATTCTATACTACCTATACGTGTATATATGTTTTACTGGTGGTCCAAGTGAATTCCATCTTTTATGACCGGAGAGTTTCTTCAACGGTCATCGTCTTCGCGTCTCATTTTGATGAACACTTTAAGAAGCAAACAAATTCTATTGAAAAAGTGAAAAGAATGCCATACAATATAGTCCATTCTTGACGGCTGTATAGATGGGATTTGGTTAGACTTGTCGTGTACTGTTCACCATATTATTGGCGTTTTCTTTTCGTTCCTTTGCAGCAACGCCGCGACCACTTTGCTCTCCTCTCTCTCTCTCCCTTCTGTATTATACGATCACTTTTTACAAGCTTTGCTGTCTTTTCATCACAGCATGGCGTGTCGTGTTTTGTTAGTGGAACTCAATCCTTGGCCCTTGGTGTTCATGGCGAAGAAAGGAGCTACATTACTACAACCAGAGAGAAAGTTATAGTCAGGGTGAGGGCCAGCCATCATGCGGCCTTTTATAACCCAACGTTTCTTTTTCTTTCTTTCCTTTTAAAATCCAATTCCTTTCATGAAATTTTATTGTAGCTCCGTATCAGTTGAAGAAACCTATTTGTAGTTGGGGAAAGATTATTAGTGCTCTCCTGATAGACACCAAAATCGGATACTATAAAACATGGACGGGTAAGAGAACACTTTGGTTGTTTCGGGTTTAAGGGCACAGATACACACACGATTTTGTAGGGTTTCAAAATGAGGACGATTATTGTTATTGCTTTTGGATGGGACTGCGTTGTGTGTGTGTGTGTGTGTGTGGGCTAGTTTATCTGCGACATTTACTCAACTATTAATCTGTTAGCAAGATTATGTAAGGATAACCAGTAGAAACACACGAGAGGGTGAAGATATTACAACGGAAACGCCAAAGAGGTTATCGCGCGGCTTCGATTTTCATTTCACCCAATAGCTCCCCTTCATTTACTGCTGTCGTCAGTCCTTCTATTAGGCATTAGCAAGGCTGCACTGGAGAAAGACATGTCAGATAGATAGGAAACAGCATGTTACCACATGAAAGTTGTCGTGTGCCACTTTTGAAACCAAAAATGTGTAAAACGAGAACCCCAACTACAAGCAATGCAATATTCTTTATTTTTTCAGGTTCAACTGAAAAAAATTGAAGGTCTTTAGAAGAAACAATAAGATGTTATGCTTCATTGGATTATTCGCTTTCCCAAATCCAATAACTTGTTCGTTTTTTAGTCTTCTACCCTGATATCATTTTGATGCCAAAAAGACGTATGTTTTCTCTTCATTTTTGTCGATATTTGATTCCATTGTGGTGATACGTGCGTGCAATGTGGTTTGAATTGGAAGCTGTAAGGGGTTTTCCCTTATTTATCTGAGTACAGTGGTTGTTGTGGTGGAACGAGGAAGGTTACTGACCTTTGCACTAGATAATGTAGAAATGATTGGGTGGAGAAAAAACCATTCGATTGGAACAATTGTTCAGCTACTTGATTTGATTACTTTTCCTTGTGTTGGTACAACTCTGATATCCTAGCTTACGCAAGTAGTAATCCTTGAAGAAGTAAGAGCACGGAGATAGAAAGAGAAACAGTGAATGAAACAAAAAAGAGAATTGAAAAGGGAAACGATGGAGAAAGCAAAGAATGTCTTCCAGACTACAAACATAAACCTACCACATGCATATCACTGTCGTTGACGGTACTATAGCAGTAGTCGTAGCCTCTAGAGGATTTCAGTAGTCGTCAGCTTGAAATTATGGCTTTCCCGCTTTTTGTTGGCCCACTTAAAACCAACTTTTTTTTATGTAAGAGTTGAGAATAGAAAGTCAAAACTTGTACAAAAAAACAAAAAGAGTAAAAGAAGTTTTGCACGAGAAAACTGAGTAAAACAATGAAACGAATGGAAAGTAAAATGTGTGTGTGTGAGAGAGAGAAGAGGGGGAGGGAATGTCTTCTTCTTCTTGTCTGTCAGTTGCTATACAAGATTAACTTACGCTGGGACATCGAACAAATGTAAAACCCAAAATGAAATTGAAAAAAGGAACCACAAAATGAACAAAATATGCGTCCAACTTAACAAATCGAATAAAATTGTCAACGACATCAGCGGTCTTTCTAAAAGAAATGTTGATTAAGGCATTATGGTAAAGAAGAAGAAAAAAGTGGGACATTTTCGTGTACACATCCAATTAAAACTAACATTTTAATTTAATTTTTCCAGTTTGTTGTATGCCGCATAGAATATATGAATGATACTATCAAGTTGTCTGTCTTTTTTGTATCATCAACAGGTCGACGAGGAGGGAAATCTATATCTGCGACCATTCGAGGTAGACAAGTATCGACCGGAAGTGCATTCCACAGGATACCGATGCCGAGCCAGCAACGCAGTTGGTTCCATTATTAGCCCTGAAGTACAGACAAGAGCTGGTACGTATATTTATATCCCACAAATGTTGATCAAAATATTGTCCATCTTTCTAATATACATGCCTACCTTAGTTTCTCTTTTACCTTTTGTTTTCCATCACTTTATATGTACTTTTACATGATACGATATTCCTTTCATTTCCTGTCTGCAAAACAATATTACCAGAAAATAGAAAGACAGCAGACCAGGAGAAGAGAAAAGAGAAGGCAATTTTCCCATTCCTGTCGTATTCGGCAACTTTCTGCAATGTTGCATAAAACTTTCTCTTTCCTGCTGTTACACACAAGGAAATGTACATATCTATAAACAGAGTAAAATCGGTCTAGAATACTACTTTCTGTACCTATCTGAATTTTACTATCATTTATCTCGTTTATGGTCGGGCATATTATATTTAATACGCAGTTTTCCAACTTCTACCCAGTTTTGGATATCATATGAGGCGGTTTATTAATATTTAGAGAAAATTCAGAAGTTGTGAACGACTATAATATGTATTCATGTTGTGTCAGCATTGCGTGTGCCTCATGCTTTCCTCCTAACATTTGGATGGCATCTATAAAATACAAATTACTAATTTACTGTACGCATATCTGTATATCTCAATTCAGTCCCATCATCATAGAAGAGCGAGGTCTGTGCTGATTAGCTTCCAGGCATTAACCTCAATTAAGCCGTTTGCCAAATGAATATTTCCTGTCATTACAAATGATACTCATGATGATGGCAGATGCGCTGCAAAAGTTGAACTAGTATAGTGTGCATGCATGAGTTAATCACTTCTCGGGTAGTATTCGTGCTGCAGTGAAGCTCTATATATGATAGTGGAACGGAAATGGTGACGTGTGGGAGGAAAATGTCTACTTATGCGAGAAGTTATTATAAGCGAGATATGCGTAACTAGCAGTGGCAAATATTGATATAAAACACATTTGTATTCATCGCAAGGAAACAGTAAAACGACCATGTGTAGAGACGAAAATAAGGTGTTCGTCCGTGACTCTGATTTGCCTGCAATTAAGTTGAAAATGATTAATTAATCCTTTATGTCATAATAATTATAAGCGTTGCGTGTCCATTAAAATAACTGTGAATGATAGACAACATAATAATATTCATTTTAGATAGTTTATTTTCATACCTTTTAAAACTTCTTGTGCATGTGCAGTGTCGGTCAATTAGAACCGAGAACTAAATATGTCGACGGTAGGGAACATTGTACGACCTAAGGTTGGGGCAATTGCATTTGCGTAAATGTAATTAAGTTCATGCTCTATAAACGGTACAAAAAAGGAATTTGTGTCAGACGTTCCATTTGCATTTTTTGACTCCATCTAGGCGACTTTCTCTAATACAAGTTTTACGAGTAACTTCAGTTGACTTCCATGTTAATTTACGATGAATTCCCCCCCCCTCTCTCTCTCTCTCTCGATATATCCCTTCTAAATGTAATATCTTTTTCAGCTCTACCCTTCCTGTGCGAGGTTCAAATTAATTCATAAAGTTTTTAAGTACAAGTTGAACACATGAGAAGAATCTTCCTAAATGTGAGGAGAAGTTCATGAAAATGCTAATTTATACAAGTGTTAAAAGCTTTAATAAAACGTAAGTTTTGACACAGTGTAAATTGGCAAAGGGCATTTAGGGCATTTTTGTGATTACATATTCAAATCCTTTGAAGTAGGAAGCTAATTAAGTAAAGCCTTTAAGTAAATTCTGTTTTAAGGCCAAGCTCCAGCATAAGCATTATCTTGAAAAGAAATGTAATTTTGTTTTGTTTGCAGTGCTCGACACAGCGTATGAGATAGAAAATCCAGATGTAACTGCCATTAGGGGAAATACAGCCGTATTACGGTAAGAAATTAACTAATTCTTTTGACTTTCCTTTATAGTACTATAGTGTACTATTACACATGCTAACCGTCACCTTTTCTCGTTGGATATATCGTTGTTCTCAATTATGTGTAGTGTACATACGCCCAACGCCCAGCCAGGCATATCAAATGAGACACGCCAACGCAATTCAAGGTCTTTATTTATCACAAATTAATAGCCTCGAAGCGAACACATTTTAAATTTAAATCTTGTCAGTAAACATGATTATCAGGGTGTACGCTGAGTGAGTTATGAGCTATATGAGTTGTAAAGTAATTTAATTTGTGTAGTTTTCTGTAAGTACACCAACACGCCCTTTTCTTTCATCTCTAAATGAATTTGTGATTTCAAAGTAATAAAATTTTGCTGGGCTTTGTTTTGTTTAACGTTGAATTAATGTATAGTTAATGAACTACATAGGTACACGTGCACGTTATTATAGTCTATTAAATTGCAAACTAACTCTGACACATCAAGGGCAGTCTCGAAAAATAGTGGGCATTGCCGCTGGCCAAAGAAGGAAAATATTTACACAACTGCAAATGAAAGCAAATTCCCTAATGGAAGTTTGTGAAATTTCTAGATAAAAATGCACTATACCATAGCTCATATGGTGAAAGTTTTATCAAGTAGTCTAGTATCAAGTGGAATAATGCCGGATCTGGATGTAGGCGGGGAAAATTTGAAAATCATATACATTTATTATAATGTAGGAACTACTCATTAACAAGAGTTGCAAATGATCTAATGAAAATCAGCATTATTTTATGTAGATGTGTTAATTATGTTTTACGCTAATGTGTGTATTTTTTGCCAAGAACAATGCCAACTTCTCGTGCGTATCGTCAGTTCACAACTGCATCGCTAATGTCGTGTAAATTAGGGAGCAACTACCTGAAAGCTATATCGTGCTGCGACAGGGATATTTTCATCACTAATTATTATTGTCTCATTTATGAGTACAAGCTAACCTACAAGTAATGTAACAACACACATTCTTCCCCATATTACACATAACACACTTTGAATGTGTGAAACATCAAAAAGGTCCGGTTTTGAGTTTAGCCAAAATAGCCAACATGGCACAAGTCAATCTCCAGGAAATTCAATAGTTGGTCTTGGTGTTGTAACAACGGGTGTAACACTCACCACATCACACACTGTTACTATTACGAGTATCCATTTGCTGGGTGATATAGTGAGTACCTTATAAAATGTTGAAATGTACTGTGGGTCCTTTTTCTGTTTATTGGGTATATTTTTCCCTTTGTGGTTCTCACCTCGGTATTGTTTATAGCTAGAACTACTAATATTACTCCTGCTAATGGCAGGCTTACACGCGTGTGTTTTGACGAAAAATGGAGAAGTCAATAAAAGAGAAAGTCTGCAATGTAAAAAGGTGATCGAAAAAAGTGTGAGCGAGAAAATAAGACGTACTGATATTTCTATGAATGTAGTATTATACGTAGTTTTGTGGTATCGGAGGTATTTACCGACTTCCGATGAGAAACACCATTCTGCAGCGGCATTTTGTACTCAGGTGGTTGGTGGTAACATTACATTTAAAGCCTGCAGCAGCGGTAACCATACTTTTCAGTATTTAACTTTAATGCTCTGTTGTGACTACATATGTCTGTCAAACACACCACCACATCACATCATATGTGTACGTGTAGTTTCCTACGTATGCGCATATTCCTCCTTGACTGAGAAGTTTTAGATAAACATTTTGACCATTTTATTTAAGCAATGATGAAAAGTTCTATATAAAAAGCTCAAAGCTGGATGTAAGAAAGAAAGAATGGATAAACTTGACGTACTGCCTACACAGATACGTATTTATACTAAAAGGTTTACTAATGGATTCTTATTTTTCTCTTTTTTTCATGAAATTTTTTCGTCTGCCCGGTGTACTACTTCTGTTCCCTATCCCATCCGCCCAAACACTTGGGGATATCTACACACATCAATCTATTCAACTTTCCAAAAATATTATCTACGCCGATGGTGGATCACACAATCATAATTGTGTTTATATAACCACTGGGGCTTTTCAAAACTTTTTTCTGGTTCGATGGTGGAATATTTTTGTTATTCTGTCACAATGGACAACTTTCATCACTCTCATCCTCGACGCGCGCGTGTGTCATCCATCGGAAAACAATGTATTAAATGGATGAACAACTACGATTTTACTCACTCGTATTATTGATGGACGACCATTTTCTGTGGAAAATATAATGTGCTTCTTTTGTTCCTTCTACAAACACAATGAAATCAACAACAATAAATAAATATTATGTGTGTCATTTCGAAAAATCCATATCCGGTTGAATAACCTTCTTAAATATGTTTGTCTTTGCCTCCATATGGGGAAAAAATACAATTGTTCAAACGCGGATGTATTACGAAATGAAACAATGCTTTCTATTATACCCTAAAACATTACACACCTTTTCCTGTATTTACCCTGTTCCACGTCCGGTCACTCCGACAAATTTTCTGTCCAACTTTGTCCTCATTTACTTTTGATAACATACGATAACAATGAAAATGTGTGCGCGATCCTTTTTTCTATTCAACTTGGATTGTGTCGTTGGCCAAACCTCTGCGGGTGACGTTGATGTGATAATGTGATTTGTCCACGGAAATACCAATGTGTACCATTTCTTACTTCCTCAAAATCTACTTTTTCGCAATCACGGTAATGCTGATTACTACCTGATTACAATACGGAAATTAATCATCGTGTAAACAGCTGCACAGTGCCTGAACATTTGCGGGAGTACGTTTCCGTCACATCGTGGGTTCAAGATTCTACTGTAAATATTTACCCAAACTTCCAGACTGGTAAGTTTATATAAATTGTATACACATATTGCAATGTAATCGTAGTAAAATATTTTTAACCGCGTAAATCACGTCATCACCCATGGATTGAAGAATAGCGTAAATCTTCCCGACATAAATATAATATAATGAATAGAGCTACATGGTATAAAACTTGTCTGCTTTCGCTTGAGTTTCGACTTTTAGAACATCATTTCAGCCGTTTATTAATGCAAATTGTTGTGTCTGGTGAAGAAAGTAAAACCTTCAAACAACTTTATATTAACTATCTACCATACTGGCTACAAAGTTACAAATGTAGTACATAACAATAAATATGGTAAAGGGTTTACTTCATTTTACGTCCTTTATTAGGTGTTTAGTAAATGTACTTGGAGAACCTAATATTTATAAGAGAGCAACTCTTAAAACGTCATCCAAGAAAAATGCTGTAGACAGTGGAGGTAACCGAACAAGTTTGTTTTCCCCGACAAAATATTCCAGACCTACATACTAGGTTTTTTTAGTGTTTGTATTTGAAATGGAGCAAAACCCATGAATGAAAATTTATGACATGTCAAACGCCAGGGTTTGTCTAGTATTTCAAAATAATGATCTCCTATTAAATTCTCGATTTTTTTGCTTGCCTCTACTGCCTGTTTATCTCCAACAAGATGGAAAATGGCAAAAATGTTACATTTTCTCTCTCCCTCTCTATTATGTAGGCATGTATTTGTGGGGCATACACACGCCACAGTCACTCTACTTTTTTCCAGGCCTTATGCTTGTGTACAAGGATTTTCCATTCCGTGGAGAAGGTGAAAAAGGGGGCTGCCTACACCTCGTAGTTTTGAGCCTTTTTCCCAGGATGAATGAGGGCTTTTGAGAGTCTACAGAAAAAAAACATTTTTCTATACCATACGGGCACATGGCAAAACATATGAACTGGCATATGTCTGTCATCATCAACAAAGCTATCACAGCACACGTTCCAAAGGGATAAAGCTATAAAACATCCAGGACCGGTTATATAAATAGGACCACCATGACGGTAATAAAAGTAGCCTCAAAGACGATAACAATGATGATGTACAATCCTGCTGATATCCAGGTCGGCAAGCAGAAACTCCTCACTGTACATTTGGATAATAATGCAGAATAGACGGCTTACATCACAATGATGTTTCTTTTGATAGTGGCGTTGTTGCTGGTGTTGATGATGATGGCATTAGTCTGGTAGATCCGACATCTGTGAAAATTCCGCGTGTAGATGTACCTACTTATGTATGTAGTACGCGTTTTATACCCACCCCCATCATCATCATCATCGTCATCCAGCAAACAAACACACATGTACATGCATGCAGACATGAAAGAAAGACGGGAAAACTCACGGATGGACGAATCAACAGAGTTCTTGAAAGTGCATAGGTATGCAGAGCAAGACAGTGAGTTTTTTTTAGCTCGTGTGTCCATTCAAGTTAAAAATGGGCGGAAAATAGATATTTTTACCTGAGCTTTAACCTCCCCCCACACTCTGGCAAAGCGGGCAGGGAGCTGTTGAAGACTGAAAGAAAAAGTGCTACTTTTTATCATAATAATGCTATAATAATGATGTGGATGATGGTAATAATGGGCCCATTTTCCCTGTCTCATTTTATCACAAACATCACATTTATGTTTGTTAGCTTTCTAGAAGGAGGTAGAAAAAAACATGGTAGATATCCATAAAGTGCACGTATACCTAAGCACGTAATAATATTATATTTATACAAGATAATAAACAAACTTGTTTCTCTCTCTCTCTCTCTTTCTCTCTCGAGTTAGTGAGTGTGAGGGGGAAATAAAAGTAAACTGAATAGGGAATCCGTAATGATAAAATATAAAAGAAGCTTTACTTTACTTACGACGAGGGCGACGACGACAGCGACAACACGCCTCTCTGGAGTGCTGCGACCTGATGAGCTCGTTAATATGAAGTGACAGCGGCCTAATTCTCCCTTCTCCACATTTATAGGACAAAGGTGATATGGCAAAGATTCATATGAAAATTGTATATAAACTCACAAGCGGTGATGCTGCTGTGTTGCAATGCCCGTTATTGTAGCATCCTGCGTGCGTACATGTTTTATTATCTCCGTCTTTCGTAGGAAAGTATAAGTCTGCTTTTATCACAGGCAAGAAAAGGTAATATGAAAAGAGTTTTAAGATTCGATACTTTTCACCATGTGATACATGTCGATGTTGTCATTAGCAGATGCTAGCAACTTCATTATGGTCTATAATAATATTTTATGTGGACGTCAAAACGTTAGATTAAGAAAAACACTCTTGAGAGACAGTATAGTTATAGGCATACACAGGGAAAGAGAATAACGATTTATCTTGTACTTGATGCACAATAATTGCTGAGGAATTTAGACATATGGTAAAAATGAATATAAAACGCGCAAATAAAAGGACTTTATCACTCCCTCTCTTGTTCTCGCACTCTGGGGCAGAATATTTCGAAAATCCTTGAGTGCTCCAACATGTAACGGTATAGATTACGAGGAGAATGAGGTCTTTCGGTGTGTTGCTCTTTGTGGAATAAATAATATTACGTTGAGTAGTTTGTCGGGTAACAATAAGAGCGTGAAATGACGTTGACTCTTTTATTAAAGTACCTATGTGTCCGACGTGAGCAGCAGCGCTCGACTCAAGTGGGTGAGAATATAAAGTGGTTGGACATTCGCAGTGTAGTAGAGAGATGCCAATGATGAGGATCCCTTAGGGATGGTGGTGAGGGAAAGCTTAAGCCGCAAAGTGTATGGGTTAGTCTAAATAAACTTAAGCAACGTTATAAAGTTATCGCAATAGGGAATGGTAGGTAAAGTAGAAAGTAAGCAGAGAGAGAGAGAGAGAGTAAGAAAGGGCTTCTTTCGGTGGTAGATGCAATGCAGTGACAGCACACAACACGTTTACTTCATAAATTATATCCACCTCAGTTTTCTAGGTGCATTTATCAAAATCACCTCCTATCAGTTTGACTAATGACTGAGAAGGTGTAAAGCGTTTATTATTTCGTTGTCGGCGGGGTAAAAAGCAAATAAGAGAAAAAATATAAAAAGAGTAAAGTAATATAGTGCGCAAATGATTCATACAAGTGTAATAGGACAACCCAGACGGGAGGAAACGAGGAAATTGATATTTTTGGTGAAAGAAAACAATAACTAAAGCTTATATGTAAGCTGCGAGGAAAAGTGTTCAAATCCCTTCAATGATGGATCATTGATCAAATATAGGTGGTTTAAGCAGAGACGTGCTTTAAGAAGAGAAGTGGAAAAGTTGAGTTGATGGTGGCGGTGGGGTTCTATTCGTTTTTAGGTGTATGAAAAGATAGTAAGATTCTGGCACAAAAAAAAGTGGGGATGGAGGATGACTTATTGCTTTCATTATCATCACAATGCCATGTATACATAATGCGATATTACTCATAATGGTTTACTTAATAACACACATGTTGCGTTTTCAATGTAGACGCAGCTGTTTATATATTTTTGTCAGTATAAACCGTATCGGTACTGTACGACACGGTAAATACAAGATAACAATGATCAATGATTTTTTGGAAGGGAAAGTTTATCGGGAAGTACAATACGTCCGGTTGAAGAAATTGAGTGATAAGATTCGGTCTGTTAAATAGCTTTTCCGGTTCATTTGTAAAAATGTAATGTAGTTGTAAATGAAAATGAAAAATGTTGTTGTACCAATTTCCCTGTATACACGTGGTTAAATGTTCTTTTTCCTTTTACAGCTAAATGGTTCATGCTGCCAAATGGGGACCTGTATGTATTCAATGTGGACATAGCAGATGGCTACAAAACATTTGCGTGTCGTACCTCGCATAAACTAACGAATGAAGCGAAAACCAGCCCAACCTCACGTATCGTAGTAAAAGGTGAGTCATTACACTCATTATTCGTTTCTGTGATAAAATACGCACTACAGTGCTGATACAAAAATAAAACTACCTACATGATGTGTCTATTTACTATCTCTACGAAACGATGAATACGTGCCTTTTATGGTAAGCTATATGGGTGCACCTACATGGCCTGTAGAATCGTCCATTTCCTCAAAAGTTAATACCGTTTATAAAATTGTGCATCATATTACGTTTAAGTTTCCGCATTCCCTCGAGAAACATTTCATCTTTCGACAAATACGTTTGCACTTTTATAACTATTTCAAGTTCCCCTGAAAAAAATATATTCTTTTGACTTCAGTTAAAAAGGTGAAGGGCGTCTACTTTCAAACTACCGTCTACCATAGAAATCACCAACCAGACAAAACGAAATTCGGGAATGACAATGTCCTATTATTCCTCTTTAAAATTGTTCCCTTTACAATACATTTCTTTCCAAGTAAAACCTGCCAGTTATATTTATAAATGGCTAACGGGCTATTCCCCAAGTCTCTTATGAGCATTTTGGTGCACGCAGGTTTCCCGATAGGAACTTTCATTACTGTACCGCGTTTGTAGGAGCGTGTGTACGATGTACAAACACAGTTGCTCTTTTATTTGAACGTGTAATAAGTGAAGGCCATTGGCATTGCAGTACATTGGCCCGGCTGCTCAAGTTTGGCTTTCACTGCTATTGCCACAAACGACTTTTCCTGTATTATATTTTATCATCAACATCATCCCTTCCTCCGCACATCTGTGCTGTCGTCGCTCTCTTTGCTTTCATCTTTTTTTTGCGGTAACCTCACCCAAGATGATTTGACTTTCGCTTGCTTTTGACTCTATCGACATTCTTTGTGCTTTCTTTTTGTGCTCTCTGTGAAACTACACATTTTTCTTTCGTTGTTCCGTTCCTTGCTCATTTTTTGTGATTTTTTTGCTACTGGTGAGATATGATGTTTGTCGTATAACTTTTGTAATGCGCCCACAGGCATGAAATGTTGTCATACTTTTACCAGTTTTACCACATGGTTTATTTTTTTTTCGTCTTCTTTTTATGCTACCATTCTTCTTATATCATTGTCATTATTATCATCACTATGAGCATCATCATCAACGTCGTCAAAGTGGTGGTGGCGCAGCAAGCACAACTGTGGTGCCTGTCGACAACAACGATGAAACCAACTACGCTATAAAAATCATCATCATTACTATCGTCCCGTTCTGCTCAAAAGTATATAATCGAAGGGTTCGGCTCTCTTAACTGCAGAGGTGGAGTGGAGACTGGGAAGATGGAGAGAAGATTGCATTTTCTCGGGCAAGGGGAGAATCGAAATTTGTAGAGAATTCAACTTTTCCTTCGCGTGTTTTTTTGTTTACTGCCTACTTCAACTTGATCTTTTCAGACCATTGCTGGTTTGATATCCTGTTGTGGCTCCATAGTTTGTAGGCAGTTTTTTTCTTTGCTTTTTCAGTAGTTTAGTTGCTGCATAGTTCGCGTATTACGGCTTGGTAGTACATTGTAGGTACACTGTATCCTCTTTCTCTTTACTTTTCTTTGCCAAGCTGTTTTTGAGAAAGTGCAGACGAGGAGGAGGAAGGAGAAGAGTAAAATATGTCCATTTCACCTTGCTCCTGTAGGAAATATCTATTTCCTGTTCTATTCTTTACACTTTTTTTTTATCTTGGAAAGTGAAATCAACTATATTGTATGTACGATCCCTATCGACAGTCCCGTTTTTCTCTCTAAAGGTACCTGAAACACATTTTTTCTTTCTTTGCTTTCGTTCTGCTCTCGGTACCTCAAACACAAAGTGAATGGAACATTGTGTACGTATTCGAGACACTACATTATTATTGGCATTATCATAGACATTTCATTCTAATCATCCACGGCACCTTCCAATACATTTTTAGTGAAGCGCCTCTTTTTGGTAAAAAAATAGAAGTAGAGTTAAACCCACCTTTTTGTGTAATTTATCCTTTGTGTACTTCTTTTATAAGCCTACGCACAGAATGTTTCTCTCCTGATGGTGAAAATTGGCAGTAGTAAGCACTATTTCACGTCGTACTATTAACAACACCATTTTCGTACGTTGTCCTTTCATCAACGTGGCTTATTTGAACGTCATAGTAGGATCGTCATTACAGATGTTACACCTTTTCATTAACTCAACTATTCCACTACGATAGTTTTCAATGAAAGAAAATTTTTTTAAAAGTGCGACAAGCAGACCGGTACACCTATTTCGATCCACTCAAATTGTAGGGTTGAATGGGTATTTGTGTGCTAATAGAGGAAAAAGTAAGGGGAAAAGTCCAGGAATGTTTTCTGTAACACAGAGGGAATTTATACGTCGGAAAAGTTTACGTGGGAAATGATATGCTTATAAAGCGTTGGGTTTTAAACGAGTTAAAGTTGACCTTACGGAAAACTAATGGTACAATGAAGTATAGATACATTTATTGAAGAATACAAGACCAAAACCTTTCACACGGGTATACCCACACCCGTATACAGTCATTCTAATAACACCAAACCAAAGAGGAAAAGAGAAAGCCCCGAGCGGCAAGTAGTAAGCAAGCAAGCAGGATATTGCATTACTTTGTAATCTAATACGACAGGGTATATAGAGACGTGGAGGTAGTTAATACGGCTTTCGCACGGAGAGTCAGAGTATAAGCTTAAGTTGCTGGATGGTAGGTAATGTGAACGTTTTTTTCTGGAGCGTGTTAAAAGGTAAATGTAATCTTTAGACAAAGTTAATGGTTTTATATATTGCAATATAAATGACTGTGAAACGGGACTCTCTCCCTCGTTGAGTATATGTATAGAGTGTATACTGTATCGTCTCGTGTGCGGTTTGCTGTAGGAAGAAAAGAAGAAAGAAAAAACTGAGAAAGAAGCCTTCTGGAAAGCCTTTGGAGAGGAGCGGAAAAGGAAAAAGTTGACTTTAGTAGTCTGCTGAATTTCGTATGAAATCGCTGTCTGCGACGACGACGATGAGGTTGGTGGTAGTGGTGAAAGGTGAACGTTACAATCGGTATTTTATAGCTTTTCTCCTTATTAGAGAGAAAATCGTTCCCAGATACTTTCGAAAGAGAATAAAAGGTTGGTTAAACGGCAAGTTAGGGTGGTCATATAATAGCAACGATAAAAACACAATCCCAACTTTAAGAGTGCGTAAAGCGCGTAGGAAGAGCATTTAAGCGGAGAATTTTTTGCCGGCTAGGGAAACGCTGAAAAAAGCACAAAAAAGAGAGAGAAACCATAACTAAAGTAGCTGTTTCATTAAAATTTCAGTCTTTTGATAAAGGTTATATTGAAGAAGACTTGCGTACAAATTTTTAAGAGATGTTGTGTTTTGCCAACCAGCTTATTTATATTCCACATATATTTTCTAATTTAACGTCGTTCTTGCTGAATTGTACATGCAGAGTAGTAAATGTAAAAGGGTTTGCAATAATAACACCTACCTAATTGATGCTGTTTCGTAAAGTACAATTTAAGCTGTGACGTTTTATTTATCACTTCTGCAATGATATACTGACGACATTTATTCTCTTTCTGGCATGTTATTATTATTACTGCAATAATGCAAAGTAGATGATGATGCTTCGTCTTATTCGCTTCCACATACAGCTCTACCGTCGCCGAAGTATATGGGGACTATTTTTTAAAATGGGCAAACTTGCAACAATTTCAATTCCTCTTTTGTAATAGACTGTTACTGGCGAGACTATTATATATACTGTTACTGCAGCCATTACATTTTTTCACTCGCCTGCCTGTTCCTCTTCTTCCACACACCCACACGCACCACTACACACTACAACCATCCGCCACCACCCCCATCAGCACCACCGCTACAGGAACGATGAAACTCGGGGAATGGACAAGACAAAGATGATGTTACAAGTTGACAAATGGGAGTCATAAATTAGCTCGAACATTTCCAAAATATCTTTTCAAATCTTTTATTCCACTCTCATCCTCCATCCTTTTCCTCATCGTGGTATTACTTCGATTTCCCTTGTAGGTATATGTGTTTCTCCTTCAGAGATTTCCATTTCCTATTTGTGTACTTACGTCTTCAGATCGCGTCGGGTTGCGAAATTGTAGTAATTCTGTATTATGATATTCCTTTACCTCCTGAAAACGCTTTGGAGCAAACGGGGCAATAATCGACGAACAACTTGTAAAAAATATCCAAAGCTCGCCCATCACAAAAGAACGTGTAGGCTTCTTTGTAGCCACCGAGAGGTTGGTATATGATGTAAGCATTTCTCTTCTCTTCTGCCATTCCACACTCTCAGGAAATAACATTCGAAGGAATTTTTCGTGTGGTAATCCTCCTAAGAGAATTTTCTCAATTCCTGCGCCATTCGTCCCTGTCCTCGTATAATATAAAATACATCCTTTCCATTTCAATTGTCATAATAATATTTCTGTCGGTGGTGGTACGCGTGAAAAAGACAAAAGTATTGAAGAACAAGGCGAATAATATTATTGAACCTGGATGTATGTGTCTCCTTAAAGATATGACGGCACGCTGTGTGGCGATTGTAGGAGGTACTGCACTTCATGAAATTCAGATGCAAAGTTATGCCATCATCTTCTAAATGGAAAGTGAATGAAATTAGTAGGAGAAACTTGTATGATAATATGATAGTCTACACAGTAACCTCCAAAAAGTGAGCGGGCTGGTGGTGGAGGGGTTGGAAACCGAGCTTTCGTACTTGGAATTCTATTACTTTTATTATTATTGCCGCCAACATAGAACATATAACCTATTACAAAAACACATTATTTTTACCGCGTATGCATTCTACTATTTACAGATTTGAAGTCACCCGAGCCACTTAGACTTTCACTAGGCAAGCAAAATAATGTGAAAGTGGTAGCTGGTGAAGATGTCTATCTTCCCTGTCTCGCGCAAGGAAACCCTTCTCCAACATACACGTAAGTCTACATAACTAGAATAATGCAAATTGGAACTTTCTTACTGATATTATATTATAAATTACCCTCATACACCGTATATGCATTACGACGACAATGAAGGTGTGCTTTTACTTATGATGCTTGCATGTATGGCATAGCCATAATACAATATTCTGAAAATCTTTCAGCGATATTTGCACGGACATCGGTTGCATCTAGGTTGGCATCTTACACTTTCATTTTATTCCGGCGTTTGAGAAAATAAAATAATCTGGTCGCAACTAGCTTCTTTTACTTTAGCAAATCAAGTAAATTATATGCCAACGGTGGAGTTCAGTAGGAACCAGTTTTATTGGATAGTTATTTGAAACTCTGGGTAGATATAAGATAACCTGTTCCAATGAAAAGTACAATTATCATTGTAGCCATCATCATCACAGATAGGTATTGGTGCATCCTTATAAGGAATTCAGGAGGAAATCAAGCGAAATGTATTAAAGTAGGTATGTAGGTAAGTAATACTTTCTCTACCTAACCGGTGCGGTGGAGAGATCTAGCATCCAATTCAATGAAAACTTACAGCGATTTGCTGATAGAAGTACCACACAGACGGGCATGCTTCACAGTGGACATTTTTCCTGTGGGGCATAAACATTTTGCAATGGTGGCATCTTGGTTGAATCACTTTGACATCTTTGTACATCCACTTATAAGATATGACGATGGAACCAGTACTTCAGGGAAACTGGAACACAGCTGAATTTACTTGCATGATCTGTTTTTTTGACAAGTGTTTACCTAGAATGGAAGCAGTAGACTAGAGCCAATTCACAAATGTCAATATTGTTGTCCATGACCTATTTTTTGAATTTCTTACCATTTCAATGCTGTCGCGACGAGGAAAGGAATTTTCCAGAAATTATCGTCTGGAAACATGTAGTTTAACAATGTGTGTAACAGTAGCTCTATCTATTCATATACGGTTCACATTGATAATTTCTTACTATAACGTATATGGTTCAATTTCAAATAATCACAGAGATACTTAGACAGCAATGGAAATTCAACTAGCCATGTGCAAGTGATGCGTGTCTACATGGCGCTGTAGATTTGAGGTATTGTAGGTTAAACTTTCAACGAAACGGCCTGAAAGAAACTATTTTTTGCACATATTACGTATGGCAGCTCATTCAATATCTCGTTGAGTAAGCAGGAATGAATCGTTCTCTTTTGTTACGTCGCAATTACAAATGTTTCACTAAATTTTTAATTAAATTTTCACAAGATGAAACGAAAAAGTTACAACTGTCCCGCCCTGTCACACATCTAGTTTGAAGTGTAATTTGACGGTTCTTTAACTTACCTTTATTGTCTGACCTGACATGTTTTAGGTGGTTCCGAGAACGAGACGGCGTTCTAACAGCTCTTCAGTCTTCCTCGCCATCATCTGCCGCCCATTCAAGTAAATCCAGAGTTAACGGTATGAACGGTAATAGTGGAAGTGTCAACACTGCCGCAACCATCGGAGGAAATAGTGGGGGCAGTACTTCCAGTTCCTTGCCCCATCTGGGAGCCATTCTTCTTTCACAAGTTCGCACAGAAGATAGTGGAAATTACATTTGTCACGTGAACAATTCCGTATCTACAGAGAAATCAAGGATTAAACTCTCGGTGTATGGTGAGTTTTCTCTTTGTTTCACAATATAGCATAACGACATCTCTTTTTCGTTACTGTATGATTATTGCTCCATTTCAAAACGTGAAGCTAACAACATCAAATAAATAATATGAATTCTTATATTTATATCCTTATTCTCGCATTTGATAGTCAGCCATTAATATAGGTCATGTCCTCTACAGTACTAGGCATTTCATATAATTTCATTATTCGTAAAATAGGTCACGGTCCCTCAATGCTGACTGTATTCCCTACTTCTCAAGGAAAAGTCTTATTTATTCCCGCTTTTCCCACGTGTCTCTCGTTTGATAATCTTTTTCTAATTTAGGGACTCCGTAACGGGTAAAATATTGTCCTACATTCTAATTAGAACAATAATTGTTTCCTTCCAAAAACAAGACTCAAAGACTGGTAGATCTTTTATGAAAAGCACACGCACACACACTCACATATAGAATCGTGCTTGTGGATTTCATTAGTTGTCTACCCCATTTACGCCACATGTCCTATAGTCCAAGCATATTTTCGGCATTACATTTGGTGTCCCATATTTATCTGTCTATTTATGTCGTCGTCTGCTACTGCTGAACCCCTGACAAACCACCATTAACACGAGTACCACCACAAGGGAAAAAGAAAACAAAGTTTTTTCTACCAAAAATAGTTGGAAGAGGGTGATAGAAAAAGGAAGAAAGAAAAGTTAGGCTTGTCTCACTCTCAAAAGGTTGCTCTCTCCTCATCTACTCAAGTTTGCTAATCCTTGGGGCAGTTGCCTTTTATCATTATAGCCGTAGAAAAACGCAACAAACTGCTTGTAAGAAAATTCTAAAAACAGACCACTCCTAACACAAAAGTTTTTGTAGGTAGCAGAACATAAAGGAACGAAGGAGAGCGTTTGCGAGGAAAAAAGTTGCTGGCAGTGAAACAGCTGTCACTAAAGTCGATTATGATTTATTTTTTGTGGTTTTATTTTGATGGGGAGATTAATGACTGTAGTAGCGTAATGGTCACAGTGGTATGGTTCGCAGATACCCAATGGAAATAGTTTTTCATTTTCCCTAATACAAAAGCCATGCAGAACAGAAGTGTTTTCTCCACTCTTCTGTTTGTGTGAAGAACCTACTTGAATTTGCTCTACTGTACTCGTGTAGTTTTTTGAGTGTGCAAAAATGGCCTTCAAGAAAAAAAAGTTGCTCTATGTTTCTTTCTTATGGTCTGATAGAGTGAAAGTGTGTGTACGATCAGGTGGGAGTGGAAAGTATGGTCACGAAACTGGAATTGGAGTGAATGATGCTGGAAGCTGAAAAGTAAGAGAAAAGAAAAGTAGAACAAGTAGAATCAGGAGCAGCTCAGCACTATAGCAGTTTATTTGTCAGTCGGAAAGTACTATATCTCAGATGACAACCACAACTTACGAATGTAAAAAGACAGAATAGTGCTAAAAATTGATTCCGTTCGCAGTATAATGCAACAACAGCCAGTGTGGAAGATAAAACCTCAGAGGAAGTATCTAGTCTTTGTCCCATAATAGTAACTTTTAGTAACGAATTTAGGTACTGATAGCTAGTATTCATCATTGAGAGCAGCTTTCCCAAGGTAAATCTCTTTTAGAAAAAAAACTTTGCACTTTTTTCATTCTTTCTCCATCCTGCTTCATCTGAAAGATGTTACGTACTACTTTGATTAAAAACTAAGCAGAGCGCTAAGTGTACTCACAGACTATAACTGCACTTGCATCAACGGCTTGTTAAGCTGCAAAGCTGCGGTAGGATTTTGTACTACTAGAGTTCATCTGCCCATGTTTTTGCGGTATTGCATTAATACCAGGAAAACGATTTGCATCACAACGATTTCCTGACACTGCAACGTGAGTAAACGACATTTTCATAGAAGTTTCTCTTTATTTTTCTTACTTCACAACTTTTGTGCACACTTCATGAATTATTTTATGATTGTGCCAATTTTACGTGGCATTATTTTTCTTGGCGGGTGGTTTGTGTATTAGTAAAACTATGAAGATGCAACGATGGCGTTGGTATAATAAATGATTTCTAATTGACATGATTCGAATTTTCTTATGTGTCAGTAAAAGTATACATTTAAAGATACCAAAAATTAAGTATAAATACAAATACAAGTCGGTATTGTGAATTTCTAGAGCTTCCACATATGTGCGAGTATTACCCTAGGTTCATGTAAAGCAATAATGAAATAACTACAAAAAATTTCTACTTGGAATAAAAGCTGTATCTGCCCTAATTTTCAAGAATGAAGCAAAAGAAATAGGGACAATATTTGCTTAAAGTCTTTTACGAATACAGTCTACGCCTGCTTTAGCATACTTAAAGTTGTTTCCTGTATTGCGGAAGGGAAAGTATTGATTAAATGTTTCCAGAAATCGAATGCTATGCTGTAACGGTAAATTGGCAAAATAAATTGTGTAAAGAGTGGAACAAGGATGCTACTTTTGTAGACTCTTTACCCTTGATGAGCAAATACGTTACTTGATATAGTATTTTATAAACACACA
>JAHZNE010004626.1:0-17758 GCA_027744055.1 Callyntrura sp. NNG-2020 | reverse complement strand
CCCCCTCTAACCTCCCCCTCCCCCCGTCATTAATTTTTTACTAATTTCTGGATTGGTAATTTTTTACTAATATTATTTGCAGGATACGGTCACGGACACGGGTATTATGGAGGTTTGGGATACTATGGTTAAGTAATTATCGCGTAACCTAATCTACCCAAGATTATTCTCATAAATACCAAAGCACACTTCGCAATACTCATCGTGTAGTACCTCAAAGCGTACTGACTGCAATAGCCAGCCACATATACGACTTTATTTTTTTTACAAATTTTTATACGAAATTCTAATTTGCTTATGCAGACTGGTGTTCTTTATTGCAAGCTAAGATATTATTTTTGTGATAGTAAATCTCATTTAAGCATGTCTTCGGTCAAAAAAGTATTAATTAGTGAGACGATTTTCTAATAAAAATGAATTTCTAAAGGAAATAATAACATTGCTGATTTATGTATTCATGAAATTTGATTTCTTCTACCATACTACCATACAACACGTTATCGCATAAATAGACACATCCAAATAAAATGGCACATCTAACGCTTCTGCATATTTCATAAAAATAACTACCATTGTTCGGGTTAGAACGCTAGATCCCTGCTTCGGCCGAAACTGTAATGATCAAAAATTAAAAATAGAGCAAAAAGAATACGGAAAATCATGCAAATATATATTACAAACACACGGGGTAAGTTGCACTGAATGTTCGATCATACGCTAATTCCAAGCTAGACAAGTTAAAATGCAATTTTTGCAACTCTGAGGATGTACATCATGTTACCATTGAACAATAAAATTACTGAAATCTGGAAATTGCTAATATCTATTACAACTCTCTAATTCTTATAATGATAATGGTAGTTGTATATTCATGATATCTTTGATTAAAAATAAAAGTTTCAACAAAATCACAATTTTTGTCTTTGTGAAATGGATATAGAAACAACGGTGACTGAATTTTATACATTTATTTAGAAAGGGGAGATGTCACCAAGCAATATTCTATTAGTGTTTTATTCTGTCTCTGTACTTACTACTGTCGCTACGTGACAGTGCGTTTTTTTTTAGTATCAATAGTACAGCATTTAACCTTTCTCAACATGAACTATTACGAGGACATTTATAGTCACAAGAATTTTGTTAAAAAAAACTAGGAGGGCATACTTCTTCCATATTTTTGTTTCATTTAAAATTTCTGTTGAAATACTAAAATGCTCTTTAGTATACATGCTCCCTCGCTCTCACTCTCTGCTGAAAACTCACATCGTTATTTTTACTTATTCTGATATTTCGTTACAAAACCTCAATCCCCGTGTGTATTTCCCATATTTTATCATATATCAGAAACATGCAAAATGCAAAATAATGTGGAAACAAGAAGTAGCAGCTAGGAATCCTCGCAGGGTATGCAGATATGCGTACCCTGCGAGCGTCAGTAACGTTCTTATGGATTCCAGTAGGGATCAAAGTTTGATATTATTATCATCATATCTGTCCTCATTATGGTATGGTAGGACTATGAGACGTTTGAGCTTATTGGAATGACGACGGTTTGGGAAATCGAGTTGTATTAACAAGGGTTGTGGTTGTGACATTTGAACAAGTTTACACTAGTGCCACTCCCATCATCATGTTGAAAGGTCCTACTTCATTTTCCAACTCTTTAAGCTAGGGCCTTTCATTTTGCTTTTGTTCTTTTACGTTTATCATCTATGATCACACTCTGTAAATTTACACAAAAGTTTTTATTTTTTTTATTCTGGCAATTCCACTTTGCACCATGAGGCAATAGGGAATGTTTGTAGATAATAGAGCTTACAGGCGAGAAACTGTATATTTATTGGTGCACATCTTTAAGCAGATTCTATCGTTAAAATCAAGAGTGCTTACGTTTCAAAATATTGGTGTAGGTGTATGCATTCACACATTTTTGCAACAACTTAAAAGTATTCAACAATTTACTTACACCTACCATAAAAACTTGCTTGTGTATAGATTATAAACGGGATTTTCAAACGTGAGTATGGGAAAAAGCATGAGTATAAGGACGAGTTTTTAATGAAAAAGAAATATTTCTGGCTTGAAGCACGTCCGTTTTTTCTTATCCTAAAATGTATTTCTGATAATAGATTTGAAAGTTAAATTAAATCAAAATTTGTTTTGTAATGCAGCCCTGCTTTCATGTTACAGATGATCATCAGCTTTTTACACGTGCAGAGAAACATGAAGCATATAGGAAAAGGGCAAGTAAAAGTTGAAATGAAATTTCGGGTTTCTGTGTATACGGTGCGTTTTATTTACGACCAGCAAGATTATATGAATAAGTAATAAGTAGGTCCCTGATGTCAACTAGGAAAGCATAAATTTAACTTTAATAGTACGCATTATAATTTTTGCTCCGATATCTCCATAGTTTTGACGAGGTTATATGTTTACGTAAGAGCATTATTAATAAAGCTTTTTTTGTGAAAACATGAGGTCTATTTTTACGAAATTATTTACATGAGGAGAATTTAATATATATCTCGGAATTTAAATTGTGAAACTTTTATTCTAAAAATAATATTTTTAGTTCGATGCTCGGAATCGTATGCATTTGTTACCATAGACACCTGAGCTGTAAGACACGAAGTGCGACCCTTTTAAAAACTATACGAGGATGATAGTTACGCAGTGTTATTTGAAAGGTCATAACTAGGGTGTCTTTTGAAATTAGGTACCAATATTCAAATCCCAGGTACTACAGACTCTTGGCTCTCGATTGAGACCGGTATGGTCAAATTTGACCTTCAATTACAGAAATCGTGATTGAATTACCAAATCGACTTTTTTCAATTTGATCATGCGATATCTCCGAAATGGTGCATCATTGCCATTGTAACTTTTCACGAAAAAATACACCGCTGGTAGGGGTATCTATGGTAACAAATGCATACGATTCCGAGCATCGAACTAAAAATATTTTTAGAATAAAAGTTTCACATTAATGAAATTTATGATATTACCAAATGAGATTATTTTTTAATGATGACATCATTAATTTTAGTTTTTAAATTGTCCCAATAGTCGAACAAACGCAGACCGATTTAAATTCAATGGTGCCCTTTACACGTTTATTGACTCCTTTATCTGAGCAACTGACATAAATAATCTTTTGCTGGAAACAACTTGACATTGGCAAGGTTGGTAAGGTAAAGTCAGCTCGGATTGCTGGTCCTAGAGCATACGTGTATCCAAAACTTGACTGTTGTACTCTGATTTTCTGTCAGATTTTTATAGCCATCACAAACCAGAGTTGAGAGTAGTTTAGAACCAAGTCAAACTATCCGCGTGTAGATTCCTTTTCCTCCCTCTTGTAGTTTCGATAATGAAAAGCTTATTAATAATTTACGCTTCGTCCGTTTTATTTTGTTTGAGCAAACAATTTTCAGAATTTTATTTTTTACGGTAAAATGATTTTATTAAAATTATAGTACAACAGTGTTTGTTATGAGTAACCAGTTCCTTTTCCTATGACGCTTCTAAGATAAATAAAGCTTATGATTTAACTTGCAGAAGGGGATTGGCTAACTATTTTTAACGGAACTCTTTCTTTCAGCCTTAGACAAGTTCAATGATACGCCTATGATAGAACAAAACAAACTCTCCTTCTTAATTTAACCCTCGGGGGAACGTCAAAGTTGGCTCATTTAACAACTCTTCCGAGCAAATGTCCTAAGCTTTATTTAATGACAATGTGGAAGTACAACAGAACTGAAAACGTTCAAGAGTTAAACTGCCTTGCCTACAGCCGATTTTGACTTGGAATACAATATTATTTAGAAGGTTGTGCGAAAGCTCTAATAATAAATGTACATCCCATCCCAATGTATGACATGGAAATTATTTTTGGACCGATCTTGTAAATTAACTATTTTTAGATTTTGGAAGTTGCGTAGCATTCAGAGAACCCTTTTTACTCCATTTCGGCGTGTTAGATTTTGTTTTGGTTCATGTTAGATTAAAGTAAGATTAGATTAGAATATCTGGGTGACATTCAAGGTTAAATAACCTATGTTAGGTTAACGGACCCACGTACATACAGATGGTCGTCGTGAAATTAACAAGAAGCTTTCGCCACTTTAAGTAGTTCACTCCCCATGTGAGCAAAAACTGTAATTACGTGGGACATACCGTGCAGATCATATTATAATCCATATATGGGCTTATAATAGTTTTGATAAAAAAGTGCATCTAGATGATGATGTACCCTTGCAACTTGCAATTTTATTGGTGCAAATGGTGCATAATGAATCAAGCATGCCTGTTTAATTATTGTCAAAGTTTCAATTACATGTAATTATACTAGCCAGTAGTCCACAAACGTATATCAGGTTTTTTTTCGCAGAAAGGTAGAAGGATGCACATGTATGTTCATTTATACATCTCAATTAAGAAAACAATTCAGCCACGGTGAGCTAGAAAATTGTAGAATCACAACAGTGGCAGGCAGGGTTTGTTCGTTCACAAAAAACATTTAAGCATGCCAATCTTTGTGATTGTAATCAATAGAATTATCATTATTTATTCCACATGGAGTTACCACAGAGTGGACGAATTGATTAAATTGTCAACACATGATAAATATGAAAATCGAAAAGAGTTGTGTATTTGATTTTATATATAATTTTGAATATTTTTGCTAAAAATAAGACAAAAAAATCAGAAAATTAGCATAGCGTGACGAACGAGGAGTATAAATTGCACAAAGGGCTTTACCACTGTTGTTAATTTCACGAAATGACCATGATCACTGTTGTATTCCCATTGTAGAAGGGCTAAAAAGGTTATGAAACAGTTCATTACTATTCGGCGCTCTCTGCTTAAAAAAAGTTATTCGTTACTCTACATCACGACCGCCTCGAAAGTGTAGATTTTAAATGATTTCACGCAAACTAATACAACGTCAGCAGAAACTCATTCATCAAGAAAGTTTACTGATGACTTGTTTATTAAAATCCTACGATGACCTTAAAGCAATGCCACAATCCAAAAAATCGAAATATAATTGTTCGTATTTCACTAGCGGTTCTCTGTTTTATGATTTATTTGCGTCATTTGCTGACAACCAATAATGATGACTAAGCAATCAAACAGCGTTTCTATCAATCGCAAGTAAAAATGCTGACTGGAATGGAATGTAGTGCTGTGGGACACTTTCCCTTGTAGAGGCCGTTTTTGACATCCATCCATCATGCACGCATTTTTCACAAAACGGTTACTTAAACTACCAACTTCTCACATTTCCCTACCAGTTTCAGTTTGTATGTAATAAAGAGGCAAAAGAATTTAAGAATGAGTTGTCTATATTTTCTGACATATATCCTTGTATGACTTATTATTATTAATATTAATGCGTAGATTATAGAGAACCGATGTACGGCAGTTGGTAATGGTAACTAACACCAGTTCCTCCGACACTTGTCGTGATGAAATAAATCGATGAAAGGCAAAAGATCAAGCAAGGTGAAACGTCAATTTGATTAGGTTTGATCACCCAAACGACTATATTTTAGTGTTAAAAACAAAATTCAACGGCCACGCCACAACCTAACTAGTGCAGACACATTGTTATTTCTAGAAGGCAATAAATAACTTGAGCAAAAAAGTTTCACACTAAACTTGCGGAATAATAATATGTGTACTTTGCTCATTTAGGCAACCATTACACCATCGTGTAGGATAAAATGGTGTATCAGAGAAAAAAAAACGTTTTGCCCAAACGCATGTAAACGTACAATTATTAGTGGTCAGTTCAATGTTTAGCTAATTTCTACCTACTCATTTCATTGCTGAATTAGTCAAATTGTGTTTCTCGTTTCAGGGTACTTCATGACAACAGCTCAGCCATGAGACATCTTAAAAAATCGTAAAATCCCCTCCTGTTTTGTTAATTTTAAACCAACAAAGAACACTCCAGCCTGCGTCATCATGTAAATGCTAGGTCACGTTATGTTATGCCAACGCCAATGCCATTTGAATATAGTTATTGATTGCAACAAACCAGGGGGCTTCATACATCCTGCAACACAATTGGACAAAATCAAATTGCTACATTTATTTTTTAATTTTCTTCATGGACACGTACGGGAGGGAACGTAATCGAAGATTCAAGGTATAAATTGTGTATATAGCTTTAATTCAATTATTCTAACAGACGAAGGCATGTTTTCCGCAAATTAACCTATCATACCATCTCGATGAGTCATACACGTTGTTATTATGTAGTTTTTTTGTCTTAAATATTTTAATGCTGAAGTTCATTAAGCGAAATAACTTAAAAAGCACGCATGTATGTATAAAACCGTTTTTTTGGTAGGCAAGTGCTAATACTAGTGCATGACACAAAAAAAGATCCACACAATATTTGTTATCCCGAATTCCCGGACTTTCCATTTGATGCTGTTTATATTTTATTTTGGTTATTTCAATGTTAGCTTAATATTTGTTATATTCATGATTCATAACCATGACTATCGCTGCAAAAACGTGGAATCTTTCCACTTTTACAGACAAGTTTAAGTACCTCACATTGACCCTCTTTTATTTCGTAGCTGATTACTTTTTCATTTGTAAGAATGTTGTATCAACCAAATAAATAAAAAAAATGTGTAGTATTCTTGAGCCATTAGATGGGATAATTGCCGCCATTTTTTGTAAGAATTTTTGGTGGATTTGACAAAGTTCGTATTCAATGGTTACTGACTACTTGCAATATTACAATGCATTGTTGTAATTCTACCGTCGTATGTCGATAAAAACCTGCCAAATGCTGTAATCATTGTCTTAAAATTGCACTGCAGTAGGCCAGAGGGTTCACTCTCCTGAATATCCTGAGATGTAGGTACACAGGTAGGTATACTATTTTTGGTTTGTGATGCCAGATTTCATGTCGCGAAAACATAAATCGACACAATCAAGGTAGCCTTCGTACCAGTCATCCCTTCGTCACCACAATTTTTTGATACTTCTTTTTAAGTATTCTTTCAGTGAGGAAACGCCAAATGCATCTGCGTTCAAACTTCAAAACTATAAAAAGCTGTCGAAATACTAGGTGGTGTATGTATTTTAGGGTTATAAACTTTCGTGCATTGTGGTACTCTACATATTACAATGACTATATAAACTGATAAAAATCAGATGCTACTGATGAGACAGCACTCGTGTGTTCTGGTTATCATCACATAATTATCGATAAAATTAATGAAATGTAGTATGCTATGCAGTAGCAGTCTCGTTTCTCGACGAGTCTCGTACTTCGTAGGTACCGTCGCGCAATAAACTAATTGAAGGGTGCTTAAAGTACGTAGCCCAAGCAAACATTGCGGATTCGACTGTCACTATCTAAAGTCAAGTGCGGTAGCTCACTGCAGCACAAGTGTAGATTGTAACGTGACATAAACATTTAATTTGAAATAACATGCAATGTGGTAAAAAAATACTGAGAATTAGAGACACTTTTAGCAACAATCTAGGTGATGCGTAGTACACATTTGTATCATTTCTGCGATAAATGTGTACTATATGTATAACTAAAACTAACTTCACCTTCACCAACAAATATATATTAGTTTTTAAGTTTTTCCTTAATTAAATACATTGATTGATTTCTGTAATTACACTGCAAGTTTTATAATAAAAACGTTTGACAACTGGAATATGATTTGAGCTTTTTTTTATAAAAAAAAAAATAAGAATAAAATTTATCGAATAACACATCTGTCAAGCAGCAGTGAGCTGATTCTAGAATGATTTTTTGTGGTTTTCTGTACTTTCTTGAACATTGAACTAAATACAACCCAGCCCATTTTCTCTGTTTGTCAATAGGTGAATCATCGTGCACACCCCCAGCACCCTGTCACAGATCACGTACCTCAATGCAAATAAAAACAACTAGAATTGACCAACAACCAATTTAATGTTTTTGCAAGACCTTTGAATGAATTGGTACAGAAGCACGAGTAATTATTATGATTATTGTATAAAATTAATGCAATGAAAAATGGCATACAAGCGCAAAATTAAACAACGCATTTCAAATGCAATCATTTCACACTTTAATCGTCATTTACTCAGTTTTTTGTTCCTTCATCTTTCATCACCATAGCGCACAGACAGAAAACCTCAATTTTTTTCATAGAAATTATTATACTTTGCAAATAATAATATTTAATTGTTTATTTGAAAACAAACCCGACAAATTCCGGGTACGAGTCATCCGATATTGGTAAGAATAATATGAAACTATAGTGATATGCAGTCTGGCATTTATCAACGGCATCATTTAACACCTAACGACCTCTGCATTATTATTTTTAACCACAATTTATGAGCCTCTACAGCTTTTATCGCAAAACTAAAGTTAACGATTTCTGACAATAATAAATTATTTATGTCAGAAAAAAACTTTTCAGACAAAAACGATAATTCGTAATAATAACACTCATAATGATATGCTCGAAACATGAGTTTAATGTCACCTCACACCGTAAGAAAGAAACAATCTCAGATAAATTAGACACGACACGATTTATTCAGCAAGCAGGTTAGGCAGATTTGCCAATGCAAAGTCGCTGAAGAGAAGGACATTTTCAATTTTAACCTGCTTGTCATGTCGTGCTTTGGCAGTGTTCGTGTGTATGCAAAATGATGGACGATGGCTCATCATGGATAGGACTTATCTTATACTCACCTTATATTGTTGTTCACAATGTCGACAGCCCTGTAGGTATTTAGGTTTCTGATATGATTCGCAGTAAAATGCAATCATATCATTACAGTACTAAAACTATAGAACTGGTTGATTATTAACTTTAAAGCACCTTCTTTACAAAGGGCTGATCTCTGGGAGTTACGAAGACCATTTTGTTGAAGAAACTGTTCTTTTTCGTTAGAGGTTACTGTCAGGTTTATGCATAATAATATGCAAAATAGAACGACAAGTAACAATGTATTACAAACCCTCTGTCGTTCCTATTTGTAATAATAAATACCTAATGCATAAATATATACAACGTTTTTTTGTTATCAGAGCTATTTTTATCATCACAGGACATGCGTAACTGTATGGGACTCATGTGTGTGTAGGCAATTTTGGTCATCGGAAATCCATTCCATTCCCTTTCCCACCTGTGGGACTTACTATATAAGCTATGCTCATTTCTGGATTCAACGTCAGAACACATATCTCAAGTCTTAAACCAACAGGTTTATCATTAAACCCAAAACAAAACATTTTCGTCAGAAATCATACATTTTCAAAATGTTCAAGCTCGTTGTAAGTATTAATTCCAAAAACATTTTCTAAAAACGGTTAGTGACATTAAAAGTGAATTTATTTATTTTTTTCTCTTTTGTGAAGGCTTTTGTAGCCATCTTCGTCGTCATGGCTGTGGCTGCCAAGGAAGCTGAAAAGAATGACTTAGCCCCAGCTGCCACCGGATTTTACGGTCATGGTCTCGGATACGGTGAGAAATTTACATTTTCAAGAAAACAATTTTAGAATCTTACAATAATACGGAATGTTCACGTTTATAAAAAATGTGTTTTATGTACGAAAATGTTTCTTTCAAAGAAATGACATTTCTATAACTGCATGAACTTTTCTAATTGGCAACTGTGAAATTTTGTATGACGAAGACTGGAAATATATAATATACCTAACTAAAGTAACGTTTTTTGCAGAAAATAGCCAGATTGTACTAGCTAAAATGATAAAACATTTTTTAAACTATAGGATAAAAACATTTTAGCACTTTGAAACCAAATAAGAAAAGGGTGACAACATAAGAAATTAAAAGTACCGTTTTTCATGGTTTCAATTTAGCATTTTTGTATCCATGCAATTTTGTTTTGCGATAACAAATAGCAACACATACATTGTTGTACCGTGTACCGTTAGCTATATTTTGCACCTTATTATGATTATTCTTATTTGCGTATAGGAGGTCTTGGCTACGGTCATAATCTTGTTGGACATGGATTTGGACATGGAGGATATTATGGAGGAGGTCTGTTATTGAAAAATGAAATGAATTAACATAACGCATAAAATACTTTATAATAATTAAAATAAATTATCCTAACAGCTCCCTACGGATTTGGATACGGCTACCGCGCTGGTTATGGAGGATACGGTATTCATTATTAATTTATTTAAAACTATTATCAATTAATTGCTATATTTACTTACTCTAAATAACTATTTATTTAATTTTTAAGGTCTTGGTTTGGGACACGGATATGGCGGAATCTATGGCTAAACCTATGATATTACATAGAATAAATTCATAAAACCACAGTCAAAGAATTACTGTTTTTAAGATGCCAAATTTGTTGACAGTTGTTATTGGAAGTGTTAACTTATAACTACATGTTTCATCTGTAATTCGAAATAATGGTATTCTTGTAGTACCAAATAAAATCTTTTCATTTTTGAAAACTTTAAATATTATTGGAAGTGTTAACTTATAACTACATGTTTCATCTGTAATTCGAAATAATGGTATTCTTGTAGTACCAAATAAAATCTTTTCATTTTTGAAAAATTTAAATATGCGCTTTGTCTACATTTTATTATATTATAAGCATTTTCGAAAATTTCGTTACTTCGATTACTGGAAATCATATAAGCATATTTTTCTGCAAAGCAATTTTTATTGAAAGTCAATTCGAAATTTTTATATAATAAACTTAAACGGGAAATTAATAAATAGTTAAATATTGAGGGAATCTGAAAGATACCGGCTTCCATGAGCTCCTGTAATATAGCTACAGATGGCTCAGCGCCTTCTCAAACTCAACTTTATAAATTAAATTTACATGTAACAGAATATTTTAACAACAAAATTTAAAACAAAAGTGTACGGTAACAAAGTATTAACAAAAAACATTCTAACAAAATGAAGTCATGATCAACAATTCAGTGCCAATTTATTAAAAAAAACTGATTTCAATTAATCTTCCTCATTCCTTTCAAAAAACACGAGACGATCCACAAGCCTTGGAAGTCTAGTTTGTGCATAGGTTCCAAGAAAATTCAGAATTCGTCTTTTTGACATTTCTAAAGGCGAGGGATATGGAAATTGTTGAGTAAAGAAAGAGCTGGACGTTGGTAACACAGGTACAAGGGGGAAAACCGGTACGGTAGGTACAATTGCTCCAGTTTTAACCTAAAACAGGTAAGCAAACAATTAGGATTTTATGTAAGGGATCCGTTTTATAATTAAACATAAATTGGCCTTCGTTACCAACTATTCCTCCGTTGAGGGGTAGGCCGCCTTGAGAAATTCCTATACCAAGTTGGTTACCAAATCCATACATTCCGTATGGGTTGCTAAGGTAATGGAATTTTAAAAAAATGTATAAGTGTTCTATAATGAGTAACTCGAAGTCAGTTATACTTTTATAATTAAAAGTGGACAAATAATTTCATTGCGTTAAATGAAAGCAAGATGAAGAAAGGTCAGGGTGTGTTTCTGTGAGAGTTGGGAAAGCGGTGTACCAAGGAAGGGCATTCCCCACGAATGCTGGAATACTGACAAAAACATGCGTTATATATATAACGTATGAGACTCTAATAGTGGTTGCTTTAACATTTCCCATAACGCAACATTGTTAATACTGTGTGTATATAGACTCGAAATTAAAAAGTTTACAATCAGAAAATGTTCACTTGGAAACGTCAGGAAAGATGATATCTTGATTTTTTTCTTCTATACTTACTTTAGAACAGGTTGTAATATTCCTGCCTGTGAATTTTGATTTCTCCGCTTGTTTAACTTTTCCAATGTTTTGATAAATTTTCGTCTTATTCTCTCAATACGACTATCTCCTTCACTAAATACATAGGTAACACGATATACTACGGAAGTAAAGTCTAACTAAACGGGAACGAAAAACCTATACGGCTGCAAATAGTAAGGTATAGTTTGGTTTGGGAAGAAACATTTTTGGCATGCCATTTGGAATTAATTAATAATGGTTTACCTTATAATTTACAATAACTTACGAGTATAAACCGCCGCCACCGAGCAATCCTAAACCACCTCCAAGGCCACCTCCGAGGGGATAGCCTCCTCCAAAACCACCCCCTAAGTTGAGGCCTGCACCGGCTGCGCCGAAGCCCGAATTCAGTTGATTGACGCCGTATGCTACGTAAAATTGTTATAATAGCTCCATAACAACACTGAACTTTCCAAAATGTGTATGCCCACAACGACGCATTCACCCCCAATGATATTAAAATATAACAGATAATGAAACTACGTTTTGCTGTTTATACTTTTTTTTTATAAATAAAATTGGATTATAATGAGAGATGTATCAAATTCCCGTATTTCAAAGGGAAACACGACAAATTATTGTAGAGTGCTCCTTTTTTTACACCTTTTAATCTTGGAGGACCTTCAAAACTGACACTGTTTCACTGCGGAGTGAAGCATTTCTCTTTCTCAATAAACTACGACCGCATTATTTTAGTCCCACCAATTTTTTAAAATGATCTTACTATCAGTTATATTTTAATATCAAATGGCCACGCCACATTTGTACATGTACTTTTAGCCTGAAGCAATGCGTTTCATTACGAACAAAAGGGTAAAAGTGTTAAAGAGTTAGGACTTTCTAATCCTAAATGGTGTCTTTCAAAATTTAAAATGGCCGAATGTAGCCAAACAAAAATATTGATTGATAATAATTACAGTACACATGTCAATACTGCATCAGCAACGGCAGTACTGTAGTGAATAATACCAAAACGTCGGAAAACACTTTACACTTTTATTTATGATTTTCATTACATTTTATAAACTGCTAAATAAGAAAGATTACTTTGATTTTTTAAATTCATAAATCAGAAACTATTTACCAAGTTCTGCTTCTACAAATTTCTTACGCATTTTTTTAATCTTTACCGATACAATATTGTATATCCGCTTTTCAAACTTGTAGAATTGACGCCAAGGTTTTACTGCAGATTTTCATATATTTATTTATTTGTCAAATTTTATTTTTTAAATGTTTTTGTACCCACCTGTTCCGATGCTACCTGCCCCATACGAATAAGGATTTATAGAGCCTATCCCGGAGTATGCTCCGGCCAAAGGTGAAGTGACAATGTTTAGTCCAAATGTGCTGTCAGGGTATTTACGAGATTTTTAACTGAACTTACTCAAAACTACATATATAATTAGTACGCCTACCTATCAGTTTGTAGCTTTTCAATCGCAGGTTCTGGCTCATTATCCGGTTGGGGGTATAACTGAGGTTTTCGAATGGGAGTCGACAAGCTTTGTGTTCCCAACACGACGACAATCACCAGCTTTTGTAGAAGCAAGTAAATATATATCAGTAACGAAAAACTTTTTTAAAAAATTTGTAAATAAATTTTCTTGATACATGTTTTCTTACCGAAGGTAACATTTCTATCACGTTCATGGTCGGCGATTACAGGAAACACTTGACTTACTATCTTAAATGTGATGTTAACACTTCCAACAGTGTGAAAAGAGTGACTCAGTAACACCAGACTTTCAGCCTTTTAACCTTTTCCTTCCCGTGAGTCTAGGCGTACCTTGCACCTAAATTAACAATAATTAGGAAAAACAACATTTTGAAGATTTTAAGTAGGTTTAGTATATATACTCACATGTCAATCTTTGCATATTAATTTTTGATCTGTAGTAATATGCAGGAACTTTTCAAAGTAGATAAAACCACGTAATGGTGTTACCTTCATTGGAACTAATTGCCTTATCCAGTTAGGTAGAAATAGCACATCTTGCATGGTTGATGGTTCTCTGTCGAATAAATATGAGACAGTGAACTTGTCCTTGTTCCATGCTAAACAAAAATCCTCAGAGTTCGTCAAAGACCACCGTCTGCACATTTCTCACACTCATATAACTCCGTCTTGAAGTAACTGAAGCATAAACGAATGACCTGCCTGAGATTAAAATATAGTACCATCTACCATAAGTCACGTTCATTCTCGTATAAATCTCACGTAATCAGTTAAACATTTTTCGCAAAACTTAAAACATTAAAAACAATTTTCCTTCAGGCCTTCAGACTCGGCTTAGAATAAACTGACTCATGCAAAAAGTGCCAACATCCCTCACCATCAACCACCACGAACTAAAAGGATTTGTTCGGTACTTACTATATAAAAAATAGCTATTCTTATAGTACAAATTGTAATTAGCACACCCTAATTGTTTATAGGTGGCTCTCAGCTACATAATTATTATATATTTGAACAAATGGGCACATCAACCTTCTTTAGAAAACGTTCAGAAACAAATATTAATGTTTCATGGTTCTGCTAAGGATAAAATGCTCAAATGTACAAATTGCAGTGTTTGCATTTTGCACAGAATGCGCAACGCGAGATACATCAAAGTGAGTAATTTCCAGTTTTTTGTTTAAATAAGTAACAGGAGGAGCTGCAACCTGTAAAACGTGCATATTTTAGCAATGTGACAAATTAAAACTAAAATTCAAGATACACATTGTACTCAGTATTTTATATTTTTGAAATGCATGCCCACGTTTCAGTTACTGTAGTCCCAATCCCAATGTAGTTAATGTGTAACGTATTATGATATTTACAGATGTAAATATTACAATATTCTATTTATATCAAATTACGATCGATTGAAAACTAGATTGACTTTCTTCTTTAGCAATATCTAACATAAAAGACACAACCTATTAGAGGTGTCAGTGTCATTGTGGCCAAACAATCCTCTAGTTCAAATAGTATTAAGATGTAGAAATATTTAATGATAATTTTTAATGAGAATTTGCATTTAAAAATATCATCATTAATGCACGTTAAGTTGGAACACAATTATGATGATGGCCACTTTCATTATTGCATACTGATCAGGTTGAATTTATTGCAACAGTGCAATGAAATATTAGGTTAAAAATTGAATTTGATCAGTTGATTCGCAACCATTAACCAATGAGGCCTTTACTGGATAGAAAAATGAGATGTTTTGTAAATTGAATGAAAACTGCCCCCTTCTTTTTAAATACATTAAAAAAGTATGATTTGTCGCGTTTTCCTCCAGTAACGACCATTGCTCTCTTTTTTGTAATAGTGATAGAAATCGACGTTCATTCTATGGATTTGAATAAATCCTTTTGGCATAATAATCATTACAACAAGTGCTCCGTAGCCAGAAACAATACATTTATTGCAGTGTCACGTTTTTACTTACCTCTATAAAAATAAGTGATTAATTGCTTACTGGGAGAAATAAATCTGACAGGTACAAAGACGGACTGCTAATACAATAGAATAACAATAATATGCATAATTTCTTTAGTTAAATTAATTAATAACTCATTGTTAAGTGATTTCTCTTTAATTTTTTCTTACACCTTCCATCACTCTTCAGTACATCTATAGGTCAAGCTGGAGCTTACTAGATGAAACCATGGAAACCATGGAAGTTTAATTCACTGAAGAGTCACGTAGAACTGATTTATTTGTGTATGGCAGCAATATTAATTATACGAAGCACAATAAATTACGAAAAAAAAAAGAAATTTTAACGTATCTAGAGAACACTGTCTAGTGAGTAGTACAATATGAGTGTAAAATAATTAGCGATAGTGCGCATGTACATATACAAATTGTAGCTGTAGTTATCCTCCCACTCCCTAACGATGCCGCACTCATAACATAACTATGACATCAGACAGCACGCAAATCAAGCTCCCACCTCTCTTTCCTGTTCTACCAGTTTCTTGCTAGTGTAAGTACTACCGTACCCAAGCGACCGCGGCAGACAATAACGCAAGATAATTATTTTCAACGTTCGAATGGTCTGTTAATGTCGTCTGGCCATCGTTGGACAGAATAACAAAAAATAAAAATTGAAAGACAATATTTCTATGACATGACAATCATCATTGACGACACATGGACACAATTCAGTAAAAGCAAATGAGATAAAAACCATGAGAAAGATTGAGACCTTATTAAAATTGATTTGTACATTATTAACGAGACTTTTCTCCAGTTTGAGACTTGGCATTTGCTAAAATGTTTTCCATCAGCACCTTCGTATAGTTAGTTCCTATAAATTGTTGTCACTTACTTCCCATATGACACGCCCATTGCAATGTGCTACAGTGGACATTTTACATTTTACTCTACTGACCACTTCCTGATGCCTTACAATTACACTGTATTTCCTACAACGTCTTTTAAGATGGTACAACTGGCTTTTTTCGTTGGCATTCCCTGTCCCCATTTTCTTACTTTCTTGCACTCAATGTTGGGTTGGATTGGATAGTATCCACGCAACACATAGGAAATACTATTTTCTTCAGCCATTGCACTGTCACCAATAGACACAACCAATTAACGCACATCATGTGAAGTCCACAGTCAACAACTTTTAACGCCAACTCTACGTATAAATTGTATAATTGAACGTTTCGCACACCAAATGAATGTATAAAAATCTTTTGATCATGCTTTAAAAGTAGGGAGTTAAAAGTATATGAATAAGTTCAAGCCTTTTAAATTGATCATTGATAACCCTCTCTGGTGCCTGTCCTCATGCGAGATGAGCATGCGCCTGGTTGCTAATCCATTGCATATTGAATATGTGTATAATAATGATGCAAGGTGATCTTGAAGACCAATTATGCTTACACACGTAAAAAGAAACTCCGCTGCGCTGTTTGTTGTGATTTTTTATCATCCGGTTCCTAACATTTTCCTTTGTTGTTTACGTATGAAAATGAGATGCATGAAAGTTGTTGTGTGTGATACCAGTGTTTGTGTTCCCTACTTTCTTACTACTTTGAATATCTTATCGTTGTATGCGATACGCCATTGTCTCTTTCAGACACATCAGTATATCTGCATAAATTTAAACTTTGTCTTGATTATGTAAATTATTGCTTAAGTTGATAAGATAAATGCCTTTCATGTATAAACATACTAAACAACTGTGACAAGTTTGTTTTTACAATTAATTCCACCTTCAAATCTAATTTTATATTAATAATAATTTTAAGAGCACACTTCATGGTTAGGTGTACAATGGGAAATAATTTTCACATAAATTTTTTATAATATATTGTTTTGTAGATAAATTGAAAATGCGGCATTCCTTATTGTTTTCAAGATTTGCAATTTAGTATAATTTGTTACCCTATACAATAATGAAATTTGAAATATATATAAATTCACAATAATTAGCGCCATTCGTAAAATGGTGAGAAACACCATAATCATAATTACAAATTATGTTATAATTCCAGTGAATCAAGTCGTGAAATGATAGTGGGAAATATCATTAACATAGCCTTTTTGTACGGGTTACTTATAGAAACAGTACTTAGAAGACGGCAACGGTAGCAATTAAGATACACTATACTATTTATTGCACAGGAAATATTTTCTTAAAGTATGTAAAGGCCTTTTCTTATAACTCGCACTGTCGACTACGAAATAGAACTATAAAAAAACCCTCGGTAACTTTTCGGTAACCAAAGAAATTGAAGGTAATTAAATTTTGTTTGTAGTACAGGGTATTTGAATTAGAATAACTATTTCTCTTCAGAAACCGCGGTTTTTTACACGATCCATAAAATTCAAACACCTTGTAAAAGTGCAACTAATTCACAGTCAACAGTGTGAGTTATAAGAAATTCCCTTTAGTTGTTATTCATTAGCTCCTATATAAAATGG
>JAHZNE010004625.1:0-56709 GCA_027744055.1 Callyntrura sp. NNG-2020 | reverse complement strand
TCCACTTGAAACGGTGATATGTAGACATATGTACGTAAAATATTACTATATCACTCATAAAACAGCACCGACACCAAAAAATTTCGTACGGAACACGAGACAGCATAGAGAATCAAAACAGGGCCATTAAATAATGTCGTTGATTGTATAAATGCACGTAGATTGCCCATCGTACCTCATTCATTTTCATTTGGGGAAAATATTTAGTTTTTTTGTTAGCTTGCGTAGACCTGCTGCTGTACTCTCCGGCTGTAACAAAAGTAATAATAATAGCATGTGTGTTAAGTATGTAAAAGGGAGCATATCAGGAAACCGGCCCATTAGATTTACTACCGTTTTGTTTTTCGTAAAAACCGCTCTCGCTGATGATGATGATTGCAGTTGAATTAGATGACGACGCGATGCCAATGAAGTAATACTGTTGGGCATGTACATCACAGCTTTTGTTGTTTTCATCCTTCTCGTGGGAGTTTGACGTGCATGCAACCTACGTGTTTTATCGGTGCCGCTAGTGTTCTCTTTTTTCTCCAAAAAATACATTTTCTCATTGTTCTTCTTCTTCCCTTTTGGTCGTAATGCGAACAAATGTAAATGCAGCACGAGTTTTGTGATATATTGTTAGTCTAATTAAATTCAACCACTAAAACTAGCTTCTAGATGTACATGTGTATATTTGCATCGAATTGCAATTAACTTGCCCGTACCCGCACCGTCAGTCAAGTATTACAAGGACATTTGCTTACTTACACTCTTTTATGTTGTGCATAAGGAAACTTAGACAGCTTGGGAAGGCGATTTTGAATGAGATGAAATTATCGCCAAATGATTGATTTCCATTTCTGGCCAAAGAGAAAAAAGAAGAGACAGATACACGCAGGCAGCAACCCTGCTGAATAATTGATGGGAACCGATGGATTGATTGGAATTATTGCATGATTTTCCATCGAGCATTATAATGAACAGCGGCGACGATACAACATGCCGCACATTCTACCCTCATACTCTTTTACCTCCCTAGCATGTTCCCTTTTCTTTTGGTCTTGCCGTCGTTCCTGCTGCAGCAACAAAACACATATTGGGATTTATAGCCGTTAAAAGTTGGTTCATCTACCATCCATCCGCGAGAACCATGTATAAAATATGCTATCATCAAGCTTAGCCAGGGTATAATATGATCCACTAACTTGCTTTGTACTGGCGGCTACACCACGCACAGTCAAATCGTATCACCAGAGAGAAAAATTTGCTTGCTTAAGCAATACTTGTTAAGAGATAAAGCCCATTTTTATATTGGTGTGTTGCCTGTGTGCGTTGCTGTACTCTACAGCAGCATTAATTGCTTTTTGGCTGCAGTCATAACATAACACATGGCCATTAAAAGTTGTAATCTTGTCATCTTCCATTCTTACGTGAATAGTGATGGAGATAGCGACAGGGAACCAGGGAGAGGCGACATGTGAATATTATAGCTTGCTTGTTGCCGTGCTGTTGCATGTATTGATTTACACTCATGTTCTGGCCATTTCCACACAAAAGCGGGGTATTTTGCTTTTTATATACCAGTGCTTGGTGTGGTTATTACCATTAGGTGCGCGCATACCACACACAAGTGTACCAATGAACCGATGAACCCCAAAAAATAATGATGATAATAAATGTAATAAACTATCAGAATGCATCATCCCAAACTGTGTGTGCTCTTCTGTCCTCTTTCCATCTCCACTGCTGCTGTGTTTGTGTGTGTTGTCTTTGGAGTATAAACCACAAAAGAGAAGAATAATAACAATATGACAATTCAAGTCCATTTGTCCGCTCGGCGATTGTGTTCTTAAATTGCGACGATGTGTGTTCAAACTTCAACCCAGTTGCCAGCAGACTTTTCATAGAGACGGAAAAACATTAGTTGGCCCCTTTCGTGTTTAATTGTCAGTTTTATTGCTGTCACGTCATGTTTGCATAGATTTTTAGAAGAGTAACAAACTATAATGGAGATAGTGATACTATCAGCACTTTATGAACATCGACAACAAAGTTCTATCGGGAAATCGATTGGCAGAATGAGAATGCAAGAATATAAATAAATGCCAGTTTTCACCAAAAGTGTTCCTTTCCGAGTCTCCATACAAAGCAGGTCCAACGTTAGACTGGGTCCTATGCTAAAAAGGTTAATTTAATGACTCATCAACACTGGTCATTTACCATCGTAGCAAAAGCAAAAAAACAGTATTTGCCAAATACCCTTACACAAAAAGAAGCCATGTAGATGTCTATGAAGATATATAGTGTGTGTGTGTGCTTTTGTGTTTTGTATTAGGTATACAAAAAAGGTGTTGGAATTCGCAGTTGGAATGGTGAGAGGGACGCTAAACTACAGAAACGGATATACCTTCACACGTCGGCATGATGGTGATGATGATTCTTTGATAATGCATAAAAAAAGAGAAAAGACGTGTGTATCGTGCTTGTATGTTCATATACATATGCATATGTATATGAGCGCAGAAACAGCAGCAGCAGCCGTCAGGGTGAAACCGAAAAAAAATCGATAAGTGCACTGCCTCGCGTGGTTTTTTGGATTCGTACAGTGGTTCCGTGTGTGCATTGTATTAAAGAGATATGCATACCTACGTACGTAGTATGTACATACATATGAGTGTAGAATGCGTACTGCTTCTCGTCGAGAAAACGTACTCTAATGTGTGTGGTGTGTAACGAGAGCACATGCACACGGCCAAAAAAAAAGAGAAAGAGATGAGATAGAGGCGAGCATTGTGAAAGAGAGAGAGAGAGACTTGACTACACGCAGTTTTTCTTTTTTCCATTTTTACCAGAAAGTACGAAGCCCCAGACAGAAAAGCTCTCTTGCACAAAGGCATTGCGGCAGTATAACAGTAACAGAAGCAGCGCAACAACAGGAGAAAAACGGGAGAGACGAATAAAATGTGGAATGATGAGAAGGGTCCGATGACAAAAGAGTGCCAGTGTTTCGTCGCTGCTGCTGGTGCGGTGGTAGTGTTGAATGAAACCGCGTATATCCGTATCTCATAAAAACCTGCCTGGTGTATATATTCCTAACTAGTGATGATAAGATGTGATGCATTTTATACCTTTTACCAAAATAAAGCATACAACAATACAGCATGATTCAAGCAACACATTATATGTCGAGGCTTTTGTTCCTCATCATCGTTGTAGCATTATATATGGCGCACCTACGAAAATCAATGCATGGCATTCCGTCTTCCTTATGTAATGGGCTTCCTCTTCATCTTTTAAGCTTGATCAGCACTACCTAAGCTGTGGAGCTGGCGGTATCTTTTTTACGATTTTTTCTCTTCCCTTTTTCCTCTGTACGATCATCATCGGGGAGAAAATATAAACCAGCAAAGAGAAAAAATTTTTCATCTCCGCTGACGAAAGATTGACGGGAAGGAATGGACGACTTTATTTACACCGGGTGGATATATACACAAAATGTACAGTGTTTGAAGCACACACCAGTATATTTGCTATTATCGCTATGTATATTTTTTTCTGACATTGAAGTGAAAAATTTACGGGGTTTACTGGAGTCATCACTCCCATACGTGCAGGTTTCCTGCACTGCTTATACATATTGTGGTATATGTGGATGGAAACATCACCATCATCAGTACAGTTGGGCAGCAGCGTTGCACACTCACACATAATATACGCCTATATACATCTTATATCATCAAAACACCCGTCAACACTACAAAAACACATACATACGTGAGTGTCAGTTACTCTGTCAATCATCATGAAATGTGTAACACGTGAACAAGTCAATACTGTGCAAACACACCAGCGGCGCACGTATAACAACGTGCTCAAAATTCTGTTCCTTCATGTATGTCGCTATAATACCTGTAGTAACGTGGTAATACAAATAGTGCAACTAGGAACTAATACTCGTCAGTAGAACGATGAAATATAATACCTTTTTAAGTTTTTCGTCGCTTTTTTAGGTTTCAGTTTATTGATTGATTTTTTGGTGTTGATGATGGCAGTGAGTAACTGATGACTCGGAGTGCAGATTTAGCGGGCCAGGCTACAATTATTTTTGTTGGTATTTATTTTGTATGAACATTGCAGAAATACCATACATCAACGTTTTCAGCAGTGTGTGTGTACGCTGTTCTATGCATACAATGAACATATATAAGTCTACCCCGTTATAGTTTCGGCATTGCAGATTCTTCTACTGCTAATGACGACGATGGCGGTGCTAGTGGTGCTAAAAAAGTAAAGCAAAAGACTGCGGTGTGTGTACGTAGGTATATAAAAAGCCTTCTCTCATTAACATGATTCGCTCAACCTTTTTTACTTGAGCCAGCAACGAACCAACCAACCAAGTCAGTTTACTGGCGCATACTGGTCATTATCATCAGCGTCATTATCAAGAGCCACACAGCGGTTCTGCTAAGCTCGTATGCCTGCATGCATAGTTAATACGCATTTGCAAAGACGATGAAGGATATTATTTTACGTAGACCAAGGGTGTTTTATTCATTCATCTGCTCATTTAAATAGTTCGCTATACGTCGTATAAAAGGAATGGTACAAATGGGCTGGCTACTCTGGAAAGTAGAATTATGCTGGCCTGGCTAAAAGGGAAATGGGCTGTGGGTTGCGGAGGAAGCAAAAACTTAATAAAGTGTGGTGGTGTTGATGTGTGTACTGCGCACTTTGTTAATATGCATGCATGTATTAAAGAGAGAGAGAACAAGTGAAGGAGTACAATAGCTCAACTTGTATTAAAAGTAATATGGTGCCAATGAGAAGACGAATGAGAGAAAGAGAGGGCTCTTTTGCTGATTGAAATGACTTGCCTTTCTTTTCGGCTCTCCTGCTGTTCCTGCTTCTGCTCTTTCCATCCACCTAATATGCATATTCGTGTGTGGCACTTGGGCTTGCATGCAAAGCTTCGAGTACGCAGCGTGTACACACCACAGCAGCAGGAGCATTCGCCATTATTCGTTTTTGTTTGAGTGAGTGAGTGTCGCCTCTCATATCCGGCACTAATTAAAATAGGCGGTCCACACCCACCATCATCAGCCAACACCAGGAGAAACCAGCACGGAGTGCACAACAGAAAACAGTTCCTGCTGCTGCTCTCTCAAGTCTCAAGTGAAATGAACGAATGAGCGAAGCAAAAAAGCTTTTTAATACTATGCCTTTTCTACGAGGAGAGAGTTCTAACTGAAACGTTGCTTTTGTTTCAGGAAGGCTTGGCGAATCAACCTTCTTACGTTTCACTATCACCACCACCGCCACCACCACGCATATACGGTTTTCCGTGGTGTGGTTCCACAAGGTGCTATATATAGGCCGTCCTCTTTCTCTTAGCCGTCTTTTTAATTACGCGCACCTAATCTCTTTCCTAATCCAACCGAATCACGCTAAATGAAACGACGAACAATCCTCTTCCACCAGCAACACCATCACTAACACCACCGACGACGCCACTTTCAGCAGAGCACTAGGCATATAGTTAATACTATATAAAACCATCATCCCCCCGCATTATCATTGTATACGTCTGTATACGTAATATTGTCACTAGGCCTGCCGAATTAGATTGTTGCTTTCACACATAACTTTTCTTCTTGCGTATCGAACACAGCGGCATGCATTTTCTTGTGGAAGCCAGAAGATGATGATGACAGCGTAAAAGGTACCACAATAGTAGTATGTATAATAGCATAGTTCTACTTTCAGCAGAAAAACCAGTAATATAGCACTACACACCACCCGTTATAAGCAACGACACTACGGTGGCTGCTATCATGCTCAACCTTTAAGATTTTGTCCTGATTAATTCTCTTTCTCTCCTGTGCCTCCTTGCTTGCTTTGCCATGTGAGTGTCAAGAAGTTATAAGGAGACCTGCATTATGTACCATGTGCATTATGATATGCCGTTCTAGTCGTAGTACATATTACACCTCTTTACCTATTAGACTAGTACTGCAGATATCTTTGTTCATATTTTTTCTCTTCTCCCTTTCTCTCTATTTCTCTTGCTTCAGGATATAATACAAGTTGTTAATGACACAAACGTGCTCAAACTCTCCTCGTACAACTTTTGGCGTAGAGCGAGAGAAAAAATACAGAAAAGAGAAAAGAAATCAATGTCCGCAGTAAAGTCAACAGCAGTATCATCATCGCTCACTTGCCTTTATTACTCTAGTCAGTGCTTAGTCAGTGTGTTTTCACAATTATGATTCATGATGGAAAAGTTTTTCTTCCTTCTTCCCCCAATAATACTACTATTTGTGTTATACACCACAATAATATTACGTACACAGTAGTGTCAAGCTACTGGCATTGAAAGTGTATTTACTGAGTGAAAATGGCCTTCGTTAATGCATAAACCTGGGTCCAAGGAGTAAATTAGAACGACCTAATATACAGAGGGGGTGAGGCAGGAAGCCATATTTTTATAACTATAACTTTAACTGTAATCAGGCCAAAGCAGCGAAAACACAACATATTTTTACTCGTTCTACCTCGGTATATTGTCAAAATTGATAACATAGATGTACGTATGCTCCTATTGAACATGGAAATGCTGCAAAACTAAATAAATTTAAAAATGAACAATATCACTGTGAAATCGTAAACTGTAGTAGGATACTCATTCTTGGTAAGAAAATTACTTTTAATCATCTGCTATATCGCTGGAATCATTTGACTGTTGCTTAAAGATAAGGAATAGATAGGGTATGAAATTGGAGGAAAGTACGCGGCATTCATGTACATTGACGTATGTAGAATATTGTAAACAAGACAAATATACCGAAAACGTACACACTGTATAACACTACACAAAAATAATTAAATTTTATTTGTAAATGTTCAATTTCGGTGTTACGGTTCTTGCAGTTCTCCCACTTCTGTGCTGTTGGTGCAGACAGAATGACAGCTAGTACACGTATAGACTGGAAAGAATGTGGTGAGAATACCAGCATATTTACAAGAGGTAATGAAGTAATCTTGAGGAGACAATACAGAGTTTTCTGTTGATCTCTTACTATTATTTGTACATTGTTTTCTTGTAGAAAGCGACAGCTTTATTTAGAGGATAAAAAACGCACCCGTTTGCTTGTTTGTCTTAATAATATCCACCCAGCAAACCAATATCACTCCACGGCCTATGCTGCCTTACGTATAACAGTATATTTGTTGTGGAACATAAACACACTATCTGTTTGTTTCTCCCTTTTGTTCCACATCCAGCTTACAAATGCACACATGATACATTTTCCCCGTAGAAAGCTCTATTTGTACCATGAAAAGTACTGCTGTTACTACTGTTCGCCTGGTTTAAGGAAAAATGAGTCTAAGTAGTGAACAAAGCTTGCTTAATTACCCAAAGCACGAAAAAAACCTCGACAGTTGAGTGCTTTACATTTGACTCCCTCACTCAACTCTCTCGCCTTCAGTCTCTCTTCTCTCTCTCTCTCTCTTCCTTATTCTCCATACCAATGTAGTTATATATTTACCCCATATACATCCTTGTTTCCCTCCCTCGCAAATGAGGGAGCAGTGCAGTAGTAAGCAGAAAAAATGGGAAATGGGATACACTAGATGAAAAAAAATGCTCTTCATTTTTCTCATATAAAACCATATACTCATACAATTTCAAATATAGCGTGTGTGTCTGTGTATTTTAGGGAGAAGCGGTGAAGTGCTGATGATGGCATGAGATTAAAATGGGAAGAGGATTTTATTCTTCCCTGCTTTATTTAGAAAAGAGTAGTGGTTTATTTGGTGTATATGTACCGCGTGCAACTTTACGTAGGTATGTGTGTACTTTTCAGTAGCAGGAGTACGTAAAGGAGTGCAGGAACATATATGCACGCTCTCATACCAAACCAACTACCACTTCATACATAGTCAACTTCGTATATACCATTTTATATACGTATACCATCAACTTTGCCTGTACTCCTACACAATTTCAAGGGAGAAAGAAAAAATATGCAGTGTTTAGTTCTGTCGATAGAAGAGTACATGCGGTAACAGAAATTTCTCGTATGCGTAGGAAATGCTCTTGTGTGGATTGAATGAAAACCACTAATGTTTTTACCGTCATCATCAATGAACGAGCCACTTGTCTCGTTGTGTGTAGTGTATATCAACCTCGAATGATCAATGAAGTCATAAGCAAAGCAGCATAGAAGTATGTTATACACAAAGATATTCTGCATTTGTGTCATGTTTGTCTATCCATATACTTACGGCTCCTGCTCTGCTACTACTATTTATATACTGTTTTGGCTCTCGTCTTTCCTTTTTTGATTGGTGATGATGAGTTGAAAAGAATGATAGAGGATCAGGGAGCTACCACGTTACTTTGTTGGGTATTAAGGAAAAACAACTGGAATTAATACGGTAAAGACCAGTCACATTTCATTACATTCATTTTTTCTCTCACTCTCTTACTCTTTCGTGCGAGATAAAGTCGTCATCTCGTTTTTCGATGCGGCTGGTGGTCGTTTACAGAGGTGCTACACAAGGGTTTCACGTCAGTACGTAAACGTTGACGTAAAAATGTTCATTCCCTTTGACAAGCTACTTCCGATATCAGCTTCATCTTGATTATCCGAACCATCCTCATTGCGTAAAACGTCTTAACTAGAAGCGAGTGGGAGAAAATTAAGTAGTCGAATAATTTTTCTAATTTTCCATATCCACCTCTCTGAGCTGGCTTAGAGCTCCTGCCAATGTGCGCTGCCAATTTGTTTGCTGTAGGTATAAGAGGAATAATGGATTTTTGACAAATTAGTTAAAACTCCCAAACGGAAGTACGCTAAAAGTGAATTAGAAATCGGATGATAATGATTCTTTTGATCACGATGATGATAAAGAAAAGCGTGAGTAGCTCCCGTTTAACTTCTTCTAAAAGTATCTTGGCTTCTTCTTCTCTTTGTTTACACTAATATTTTCGGCTACTTTTCCACAGACCAGGCATAAGTCGAGAAAAAACGGCGTTTTGGTAAGATTTTCATCATTCTATGTCTTGTTCTTAGTTCTTAGATTTTCTACCTTGTTCCATTTTCTGTAATCTGAAGATCTCGCCATGCATATTTATTTCCATGTTTAATTTACCAAATGGGATTTTATCCATTTTCTCTTTTTTCTATCCCCGGCACTGTCTCTGTTTTAGTTACTTTCCTTTCTTCGTTTGCTCTGCAACACAGTATGTTGAGCACACGCTCGTACATGAAGTGAACGGAACACTTTTAGGAAACGAGGAAAGTCAAGAAGAAGGAAAGGAGAAGAATGAACACACGAATCAAAAGAGAGAGAGAGAGAGAGAGAGAGAGAAAAGAAATATTATTTATTATTCTTCTGATGCTTCTTCTCCTTCTTATTCTTTTGCTGCTTCATCCCATAATTTTTTCGATGAAATGAGCAAACAAACAATAAAAAAGAATAGAAAAAGTGGAACCCGCCCACTTTTTCCATTAATCTAACCGCATGCACAGGCTGGGCAGACAGACACAAATACACGGTCCCTAACAGTGTGTGCACTGTGCACTACCATGCGATGTTACATTATTTACTTTACGCGCGTATTTAATATTATTTTGGGCTACGTTTTGTTTACAACGTTAAACTACGTATACACACAGTCAAACCGCGATTCTCTCGTACTGCGGATGCCTTTTTGTGGGAAGAATGACAATCAATACATTTCTCAATGGAGAATGGGGGGAAGTAGGAACAAATTATGAAGCATTTTAGAACACATACATATGAACTCCCACCCATGCACAGATATTATTTGATTGCACTAAACTACACGAAAAATTCGCATGCACTTTAGTAAGAGTACGATGTAAACATGTATTTCTTTGATGCATGTATCACATGTGCACTACTTATATTATTTTAAGTAACATCGCATGCATTTGCCGCTACTTCTACACAATATTATTTCCCTACATCCTTATTTGTTTTTCGTTTAAACAACATTCCACCTTTTAATTAATTTTACAGTTTACTTCCCTCTCGTGTGTTATTTGTTGATTTCCGGTTGACAATTTTTCCCCAATTCAACTTATCTGGAATTTTTATTTATTTTTCTGCGTGAACCTTGCAGTGTTCGTTCTCCCTACTTTTTGTACAAGTTTATTGTTCTGCTTTACATATACCGAACGGGGTATTTAAACAGACGGGCGCATTCACGCCCACGACACTTCCAACATTGGAATGGAATATCTACCGTCATCACGATAACCTTCTGCATAATCCAAATTTAATGTGTACATGTACAAATTATGCTGTAACAACGGCAAATGGAAGTAAATAGAAAAATCATCATTATCGACGTCCCCGATGTCGTCAACATCATTACCTGACTATAGAGCCACAAGGAATAACTTGCTTTACGCTGCTGATAGATGCCTACAGTTGAAATGGAAGCCGTACATTATTATTACTTTATACATGTAAACCAACCACCTTTACTGAGTGAGCGTGTTCGTAAGTATTAAAGCACCAAGAAAGTATTATTAAGCAATTATACTGCTAGCTCATTGTCACATATGTATACAGATATAAATAAAAATGCTCACGTATTCACGCTTAAATACCAGTATGTATAATATATATATGTAAAGACTTCGATACCCTTTCTGTTTAACACAGTTCATGCTTTTAAGATGAAATCAAAATCACACCTACCATAAAAGGCGTATTTCATGACTGACTTTTTTACGTTTGATATGTGCATTTAGCGTGCTGCTTGCACACAACCTGGTTTTTATTATTATTAGGCTCTTCTGGTAGGAAACGAGGGCGCAAGCATACATGTCTGAGTATGTACGGGGTTGCACACGTGTAAGAAAAATATAGTAATGATGGTGTGTGCATTATGTATAACAAGTGTGAAAATTATTTTTGCGCGAGCACCTACCCAATACCTTTTTACGAATGATTTGCGACATAAAGAAACAAATGCTGTGAGTGAGCGCTAACCAATGTTTGAGGTATATTGTTAAAGTAGATATAATTCAGTTTTGTCCAGTTATTTTTATTTATCGATTGTTTACGATATCTATTGTACTGATTAAGCAAGGCAAGTGGAATGTTGGTTCGCAGCTGTCGGTTTTATTTAACGTTTAGATATGCAAGCAAGCAAACCCCGTAGCGCCAATTACCGAAATGAGGCATAAATGGCTTGATTAATGAATCAATGCGGCCTAAATGGAATGATAACAAAATAATTTGAAAAACGTTGAAAACAAAGTGTTCCCTCCAGATACCAATTTTATATCTAAAGAAAGTATAGCATAAATGACTTACCGTATCGCCTTGTAACTGACTTAGATCACCGTGTGTTTAGAGAATTTTAAAAACCCTCTTGCTGGTTGCATGTAATCATACAGTACTCGTGTTGTGTTTCGTCAAAAATGATATTGTTTTGTTCATATTAAATTGTTGCAAACACTTGAAACAGACACCGTTACACTTCTTTAAATAGGCTACAGTTTTAACTTTTATCACCTTCAGCATAAGTTCGAAGAAACACTTTATCCATAAATAATATTCTCAAATTTGAACATTTAAGTTGTATTAGATTTTCATCCAGTCCAGTCGATTGTCTTGTATAAAGTGACAAATGTTTACGTAAGTTGATTAAAACTTTCCTTCGTCTCCATTTAAAGTATTGTCCAATTTCACTGAAATCCTATTTCTGTGGACAAAAAAGAAGTTAACATTCATTTTTAAATAAATATTGAATAATTAGCAGTGGCCCACAAAATGTTATGCAAAGAGTCTAATTTTAAGGTTATTTTTGCTCGTGTATGAATAGTTGTACGACGACAGTTTTGTTTCCCCTACTGCAACACCTTAGACACTTTTTGGCGAGTCAAAATTACTGACATAAGATACTGTACATTATATTAAAACGTATAATTTAGATAAAGCAATTTACACCTTATCTATTAATACATTATAAGCAAAACTAAAATAAATTTTATGTTCTGTCAGTTACGAATGCCAGGCATCTACGATGGGGTTTTAACAAGTTGAAAACTTCTTGATTTTGTAACGATAGTGGTAGTGGTAATACTCCAAGCTCTGCTGTCTTGAGGTGATTTATTGGGGCAAATGGATGCAAATGGCAAGTTTTAGTGTTTTATGACTGCACTTTGATATATGTCTCGTATTAATTGGAAATAAAATTTTATTTATGTATAACTATTTTGGATTCGAAAACAACGTCGATTTTTAGTACTGAATTTGATGTCAGTATCAGTGTATGAGCATCAGACCATCAAAAATGTACACAACTAATAGCGCTATTTTTGTTCATTGCTTCCACCTCAACCTTTTCCTTTTAAAAAGGTGTGTTGTTGACATAAAATTTGTCCTCTGTACAAATTATACCAGCAACGCACTCTAAAAGTCAGCCGGAAATTTCTTAAAATTCAGCAGTATCCGTTTACTTATTTAGCATGCGGCAACACGTCAAGATAAGTTGCACGCCAACTTCTTTGCGAATGTCACAATATAACCTTCTGAGTAACCTTCAGTTTCCAATGGATCACAAACTGTATCCTGCTTCTGTCTCGACGCCACCAACATTAGCATCAACGTCTACGCCAACAACATAATATGAACTCTTAAACGCACAAAGAAGAAAATTTTCATACTTTTTTGCCCAGTTCATGTTCTATATGTAATGAAGGAACGGATACACGTTGAAATTTGAAATGCTGGAAACATTTCCGTTGGACCTGAAAACTTAATAAAGTTCAGGCATATTATTGCCGCAGACCGTCAACGGTAACCCGATCACCGAGACGAGATTATATCAACAAAATAGCAAATGTTTCGTTAAAAATGAGCATATCGTTTTCCCTATAAATATACATGCTTATTATTATTATGTGCATTACACTCTGCTCTGTTCATGTGCATCTTGTATATAAACGCATTTCATATTTATTTATGATGCGTGCAAAAAATAATTTCGTGTGTAAAAGCAGGTACACTTTTATTTCGACCACGATATAATATCCTACTATCTCTAATCTCTGAATATAAACACGACAACACACATATACACGTTCTTTTACTGACATGTTGCAACAAAGTTGCAGCACTGTCATGGCATGAATGTGTTTATAGTTTGCGTTTTGCGTTTGAAAAGGAAAGAAAGGCATGAACGACACGAGCAAAAATTGAGAAAAACACGAAAAAAGCAGTGTCATGAAAAGTTTATAAGTTTATAAGAAATATCATACACATGTTCATGGAATTGCATTACATACATTTTATACTGTTATTATTGCATATTACACGCATGAATTCGGTTGTTCCCATTCCACCGCTTTCGTGTAACACTACATAACAATATATCACTTGACAGGCATGTGCCCCTCAAAATCTTATAAAATAGGAACTGGTGTTGTGCTACTATTATTTGAATACACCCATAGATTATCCCATTTTATATTGCACATGCACAGAATATTGTGTTGTGTACTGTATATACACGATGATTTTTTTCTGCCATCCATTCCTCCGAAAAAATTATGCGTATAAATATGAACATTTATTATGCCTTTTCTCTCTATTTAAAGTACACTACATAACACCGCACAGCAGCCTAATAAAGTTGTTACTTTCGAGATATTTATGTATTTTTTCAAGTTATTTTTGGAAACTTCACATCCTCTTCCTTTTCTCGCTCTAGTCGCTGTCCTGTCCTGTCATACGAATTATGGTGCACTGAGTACAGCATGAAGCTTTCCTACTGCTGCTGCTGCTCCTGTTACAGTTTGCTCCTACTGGGGTGCCTGTCGCTTTTTATGCGAGAAGACAGGCATAAAAATATTATCGAATGTCATTGAACGTTGTTGGATGAAACAAATAAATGGCAGAAAGTACCAAGTCGCATCATCATCAGAACGAGGAAAGGAGTCTGAAGCTGGGTGAATTGATGATGGTAGTGGAGTGGAATTGATCAGGGGGAAATGTTCGTCTTAAGTTGTGCTCTCGATCTTTATAGACTAGTTCAAAAATAAGTAAGGAGCCAGTAAAAATAATCATTATGAAATCAATGATGATATGCATATCTGCACACAATCAACATCAGCGTACGAAAATATGCGTGTTTCCAACTCCCGGAATAGCTACTTTTTAAAAGTAAAAATCTTATCTAGACTAAATATTTGGTGAGCAATGCCAAGAATTTACCAAGAAGTCAGTTTACAATTTCCTTTCATCCCATTTCTCTTAATTTGTTTGCTGTATACAAAGCATTAATTTTTCACTCAGATATCATGATATTTTTTTGCGGTTAGACGCTAGCCTCAGCAGAGCACAATAATTTAGCATTGGTTACGAATTTTCTTTCCTCTCGTTCCACCATTCTATTTTCCTTTCAACACAACCACGTATATGTGTATTTTTACTCACAAAATGCAATTCCTTGATTGTGGCTTGCTTCTAAACAGTTTATCCTTCTCAGAATAGATGTACATATAAACATCTACACATCGACACATTACAACAGCAACCCAATTCATCTAAACTAGCTTGGTATAAAAGCGAAAGATCCTCACGTTTTTTTATGCCCACAAGCTTTCCTATTTTCTGGACAACACTCTCTAAAGGAAAGTACAAAGGAAACCCGCAGCTTTAACAACAACAAGAAAAAATCTCGGTCCTTTTTCTGTGCCAATGCCAACCATCAGACAAGTCAGTCAGCCAGAGAAGCTAGCAGCAGCAGTAGTAGCAACAACAACAACAACAAAAACGATGGTACATTCTACAAGTTCACGGATATTACTACATGCACATATATCTATCTTTTCTCATATAACCTATTGGATGACACACTAGTAGCAATGGTGCATGAGTGCATGTAAGGATTCCATTTCCAAGAACGAAAGTGTAATAACCGTACGAACCATATAGGCATACACAAGACAACCCATTTTTATATGGGATCTTCACAATGCACAATGTTACATTTTACCACTTTTATATTCCTCTCTCCAAATGTATCTTTTGGATAGATTGTTGCATCCGATGACGTGCAAAATGCATCTTTCCGTCACATATATACGTTTGTTATGTACGTTGATCCTCCCTGTACATTTTATGTATATATACCTACACAACAAGTGCATTTACGAGTGAATCTGATCGTTTCACTCCCGTTCCCTCAAATTGCATTGCAAAATTCTATGAAAATATGTATAATAAGGACATATATTTACAGCGACGGCGAAGACGACACGAGCCATGTAGATAGAATGGTTCAGTTTGATGCATATACCTACTTCTGTATAACATATAAAAAAAGTATCGATATATGTGCATTTTTCCTTGACGGTTCGTTCGTTCTCTTTTTTTCATCTTCTACCAACTACTAAACTACCAAACTACTAAACCGTGTCCGTCGATACTTGCACAGTATTTTTTTCTCTCTTGCCTTTACTCCCACCAAATGGGTGTATGGACGCCGCCGTTAACGCATACACACTTATTTCACACAGTATTACGTGTGTTGAGCAACGGGAGATAGGCACGATGACGTAAGGATGAAAAGAGAATTTTTTTCACCCTCTCTGTTATGTGCATACTACTACTGACAAGACATGCAGCATGCATGTAAGTAAATAAATACATGCATTATACAAACTTACGTTTGTAACGGCTCCATTTTTGTAAAGTGGACAGCTGTTATACTTATTCCGCGGTGTACGTACGCGGAAGACCTTCTGGCAGACCTTCTCACTCTTTCTCTCTGTGTCTATGTGCATGCCGTATCAGAAAAAATACTGTTACAAGTTATACAAGGGGAAATCCATGCAACCAATATATTGACACTCGTTGAGTACACAGGAAAAAGTGCATCAAACTGTTCTCTCTGCGTGTCAAGATTGAAGACACATACATACATGCTCACATGTATGTATGATTTGGCCTGCTTAAAGATAAAAACGAAAATACGTTTATTCGTACGAAAAATGTATCATCCCGTTTTACCATTATTATTATCAAAGAAAAAACATAAAGGATTGGAACAGCTGTAGAACTCTTTCGATTCTCCACATATCTAGTTTGTCTGTATATTTAGGTATGTAGACTCAACAATAAACATATATACACATTTCCGATAGCCATTGAACTTGAAAAACTGCAGTTTTGCTACCGATGTTATGTTTCGTTTTTTTCCTCAATGTAAGTTCTACGTAAAAAAAACCAGGGAACAGCCTACAGGTCGACAGCATGCACACATGCAACTAACAAGTAATATACGGCATAGCGTCCGTAAATGATTCACCATTCATCCACCTAAATATACAACCTGAGCAAAAATAGTCTAGTGGTGCGAGTAGTGGTATAACAATAACTCCATCTCTCCGTAATCCGGTACCATTTCCTTTCTTCTTTTTTCCCGTCTATAGAGAGAATGCACCTTGCCTTTCTGCTTGGTTGTGTATTAACAAAAAGCCTGGTGAAGAAGAACATCAACCATGATATACAGAAATCGAATCAACCAAAAATAAATCCTTTCATTTATTCCCCCTTTTCTCCTTCCTTATTTCCCTTCCAGTATTTCCTTCCTCCGCGTCTTACCATACCCTTTATAACGTAATACTCTTTCCTTTGACTTAACTCTTTTCTCCTTTGCAGGTCCTTGTTCGCTTCTTCTTTCTGACTTTGGTGTACTTATGTTTGTCCGCTCCTTTTTTTGTTTTACAAACACACTGTGAAAAACATCACGCACCAAGACCACGTAGTGGACGAAACAAGAAAAAATGTCAAAGAAAACGGTGATTTTACTGGTGGATTGTGATGTGATACACAAGGCAGATTTTCTAAAGAGTGAGTGTCCGGTGTCATCTAATTGATTGCCGCACACAATCACAAACACATACGCACCGCTAGTTATACAGTTGCAGCAACGGGTTTCAGTCATTGGAAGCCTGCAAGCAAAAACATCAAGTGTCCTGTGCGAGGGAAATGATGAAACGAATAAAGCAACGATCCTCCTTAGTAAATCTTGGTACGGCCATTCTAGATTTCTTTTAGCAAAGTACGCTACATAATCAAACTCCCTTCTTTTTTCCTTTCTCGTCTTCTTGATGGCCTGGAGAAATGAGAAAATAAAGAAAGAGAGAGACTGACAGGAAAATGCAACGTGCTCAGGAATGAAGGTGGTGTAATAGCAATATAAACTGTTAAAAACATACCAATACTATTGCAACCAGCCACTAACTCGCCTGCCGTGCATACAATCGTCTATCACACACCAACGGAAGAAAGTGGAAAGAACGGGAAAGGAGCAAATAAGAATGTCAAACGTGGTGGTAGCAAAAAAATTAAGTGAAATTACTATGTTCACACATACTACCACTTGGACGAAGGAAAAGAAGTAACCGTTCGGTGCATGCCGCGTTCTCTTCTTGTCCTTTTCTAATCCACACGAAAATATATAGCTCCCTTGTGTGAAAGGAAAATGAATAAAACCCGAGTAAATTGGTGTTACATATACAAAAGAAGAAACAAAAAGAACACGACGCGCCGAAAAGTTCATGAATTGATTTTGTGTGAGTCCTGCCGTTCCTGTCTGCCAGAACACAAGGAAAAGATACAGCGTTAATTGAAACGTGTTGTTTGTGCTGTTTGTTGTTGTTTTTTTCGTTTAAAGGAAGGAAGAAAAAACTTTCATTAGTGTGTGTGTGAAAGAGAGAGAGAGAGAGAGAGAAGAATACATTCAGGAACAAGTCGAAATAAGAGATCATCAACAAGAAGGGAGAATGAGTGAGCACGAGGAAGTAGTATACTACAATATAAATACCTACCAACAAACACAAACAGCCTATCGTGAGGTAATATGCACAAGGGTAGGTACATTCGAACCGCGCTCTGTAGTTGTAATGAGAAGAGGAATTATCTTTCTCGGAAAGAAGACAACTTGTTCAATCAGAAGAAAATCAGCACACTTTCTACTAATTCAGATAAATTCTTCGATTAATTACACATGACAGGAAAAATGCTGCTGTGCGAAGAAAAGGAAGCTAGAGATATAGGATGCCGTCTTTGTATGCGGGTTATATATGTACTAGGAAGTAAGTATGTAGCAAGCGATCACTTTTTCTGCTGAGTGATTAATGCACTACTTGTTTACTATATTTGTCTTGATAAATCCGCATAGCATGCGTGAACAGCATAGCATTGCACACTTACTAATTCGACTCCTCAACCTCCTTTAGTTTTGCTGATTTACTCAGGAATTTTTCTGCGTAATGTCGTCGTTGTTCGTTTGTTGGCTCCTTTTTGTAACGGGATCAGTTAATAGATTTTGTCTGTCGGCAAGTTGTATTCTTACTTAAGGTCTGATTTTAAATACAAACAATGGAATCGTTAAACAACGTGAAATGAACAAGTGACAAATTTTTGGTAAATTCTTCAACATAAAAAAATCTCGGTGTGTGTACTGTAATAGCGGCAGCAGAAGAGCATTCTTTACTTCACACAGAGAAAAAAAATTCTGCTGTACATGACAAACCATTTAAAATGAATGAACAATGAGGGAAATGAATTAGAAGAACAGATGGCATTCGAGAAATTAGAATGATGGAGAGCGAAGTAGAAAAAGAGGAGCACACTGATCAACCTCGGCAAGCATGCCATCAAACGACCAAAAACTCGTAAATAATGCACGATGAAGACTGACTCACATACCAAAAATAACTACGAGCTTAATAATGGCACTTATAAATTCATGTCGTCATCATTTATTTGAATTGCTAATTAACAGGTTGTTTAAAAAATACACTTACATTTTTCGAATGTCAGATAACCAGAAATAGAAGGTGATTTTGTTGGATATACAACAATTTGTCACTTTTGTAAGTCTGTAGTAGACAATACGTTAACAACACACAAAGTATGCACAAACTTTCCTGCAGAACGTCACTTTTTGTCTTGATAAATTAATAATACACACCCACGACAAATTACAACTTGAACAGCTTTACACTGTCAACGATATATAGTCATGAAACACGTCAGTTCAATGTTATATAGCATACGTTATGACTCCCCTTGCGCCACTACTTATTGTTTCATACACTTTTCAAAGCTTACAGTCCAATGCCCACGCTATGGTACGCCAATGCTGTTTCACCCTTAAACTTTTTTTTAAAGTTCAATACATCACCAACAAGATACTTTCATTCTTAAAGAAAAGTCAAAAGTACGCGTCATCAAAACATCTACAACAACAAAACCTGTCAGTAGAAGTAGTAGTATCAGCCGTGCTTGTGCAGCTTCCAGTCAGTATAACCTCTTATTCCACGAGATCAGTTCAGCTCAGTCACTCTTCTCACTGTACACCATGCCATAACCAAACAACAATCTCACATACAACTTTTTCTTTGCTGTTGCAGGCAACAGCAGAAAACACGTTTTCTTCGCTTTTTTTCTGCAAATATAACTCACAACAACAAATAAGGGATTCTCTTTTCCAATGAACAATGTTGTCGGTTTTTGCTTGTGCGGAATCGTCAAGAAGAAAAAAGAGACACGTACAGTTCAAAGTTTGGCAACTGTGTTGTGGTGACCAAGCGGACATTCAAGTCATGCTGTCACTGCCGCTGGTGTAAATTTTACAAAATAGAACGAATGATGATGTATCAATATAATATGTATGAAGTCCCACTACCGGTTCCTTTTATAAGTCCTCGCTGTTGTATAATCCTGCTTTTTCTATTTCCGTTCTGTCAATGCACTATGTTGCTGTGCACAGGATTTTTTTGCAGTTGCATTTGTTGTCCCATGAAAAATGCAACTCTTCCGTCCGTTCCGTATAAAAAACGAAACAAGGGAACATGTGCAAGGAAGGGTGGTAAACGGTAAAGTGTCTTTGGCTCTGCTCGTGAAATTGGTGTTTTCCTACTAGTTTTTTTCCTCTATCATCCTACACACACACCATCGCCACCACAGGATCCCAATATCCCATACACTTGGTCGGATGATCGGATGAAACAAACTGCTGCTCCTGCTGCTTCCACTACACTTTTCTCAGTTTCAACCGAAAAAGCAGCAGCCGCAGTCAGTCAGGCAGAGAGAGCTCGCTGGTTATATACCATAACCATCAGCATAGCAGAAGAGAGCTGGCAAACAGAAAAATATAAAAGTTTTGTCTGTGTGTGGTGATTACTACTTTTGCTACTGCAACTACTTAAGTTTACTGTGTACTAGGGAAATCGTCTGAAACTTTACCACATCACCACCGCCACCACCATTTACACAGCTTAGCTTTAGTTTTCCCGTTGTCTCATCTTCTATCCTCTCTCTCCTCTGCTTTTGCTGCTGCTACTCATGCATTTATTTTATGCTTATGTACTTTTCCGTACTCTCGTATTAAATAGGAGAATGAGAGGAGCTCGTAGTAGGAAAGTTGAGAGAGAGTGAGAGCGCGCTAGCGAGAGAGATAGCTCGTAGTAGTAGTAATGGAGAGAATATGAGAGTGGGAGAGAGAAAACAGTCCGCATGGACGTGCAGCTTCCTATCGACTGCTTTCAAGGCAGACAAAGTCTTTCCAGCTATTTGCATGACGATCGACTCTCTCTCTCGCTCTTTTCTGAGCTCCTAATTAATGCGGGGCTAGGGATAATGACTGCGATTGCGTCGTGTCCTGTGAAACCGAAAGCGCACACAGGAACCGGGCACTATGTGTGTGTAATATGTACACAAAAAAGCAAGCAGGCATAGGCACACGCAAACATTTCACTCCTCTTCTCTCTCTCTCTCTTACTAACTAAAAGCAACCAAGCTTAATAATAATATGTGTGCATACACTAATGTTGTAAGTGAATAGCAGCGGTGGTGGCAATGCTAGCACTAAACAAAGTAAAGTAAGCAGTAGGGATAGTAATGGTGGAAAGGCTGACTCGACTACTGCTTCATTTCTCTCTCTGTGCATGCAGCCCTCTCATTTCTCTCAGCTTTTTAAGTGGCAAGTAAAGCACTATTACTTGTAGTGAGCGGCAGGGTTGTATTGAGCAACTTACAGGGAAAAGAGAGCATATTTATCTATGGATGTGTCCGCATAAAATGCTGTGGTAGGTAACACCGTCACCGTCGTCAGTTCATCATTATCTTGTAACTTACTATGTGCGGGAAATTGTAGGAATTCGTAAATGAAAATAAGTACAACTTCAGCAAATTCTACCTCGTAAATTGCCAGGCTACACCACAAGCTGGAGACGAATTAGGGCACCTTTTGTCTTTTTAAGCTAATAATAGTCTTCCTTCGTACTGACTGGCCATTTTGCAAGGGCATCATCATTTTGCCATATGGAAAGACGCTTCTATAAAGCATTGTTTTGTCTGGTAGTAAATGGATTATTTAAGTACATCCTGTTATCGTCTTTGTTTTCTATTTGTCACTTGCTCCCTCCCACCCCCCTTTCTATTTATGTCTGTATTTTCTCCATTTTACCTGTTTTGTCGATAAACGCCGCATCATGTTACGTCGGATGTATCATGAATGACTCAACCAATGGATGAAATGTGGTGCACGGAATTTTCTCTTTGAATTCACAAAAGCAACATGACAAAGGCTACATGTTTGCAAAAATTGCTACCAATTGCTTTGTAAGTCCCGGGCATGCATGCAAAGCTTTATTTCCCAAGAATTTTACTTTTCAAAATGCAAATTGCAAGGTTATTTGAGCCCCTTTCTTTATGGCAGTCATGACTCATGACCCATGTCAACCCAGGTTGTCTTGTTGTTGATACTTTCATTTTTGAATCAATCAAAAAAGTAAAGTGCTCATGAAACAGCTTATTATGTTCGTATAAAAAGGGAAAATGTACGATTTTCTCCTTTCTTTCGTCTCCTCGGTCGCTTTTTTCTTCCTTTTCTTCTCAATGAATGGGAAGATGAAGAAAGCTGACATAGAAAGCAGGATGAAGTTTTGATATAACCGTAATATAAAAACGCATCATGATTACTTACATGTGAGCTTTTACCTCGCGACGAGACTTGAAAGACGAGATGCATCGACGGCGGCAGCAGCAGCAGCAGCAACCACAACAGCAACATACGTACCTAATATCCTCTTTATCTCTATATACCTTAAACAGGCTCCCACATACCTTGTTTTGCCGGTGATGCTCTTTCTTTCTTGCTGCTGTTGTCGCTGATGCCCCTGCCGTATCGGCTTATAACTTGGTTTGATAGTTTCGTTGTGTACAATCTACGACGGCGGAGCTCAGAAGAAATATGTATGTATTATTATTATTATCTTCGTCATCATTGTGGAAGAGCAGCGGTAGTAGTAATAGTAAAAACGAATGAGTGCAAAGAAGATGCATGCTTGGACGCTTGGTAACGTCTGATGGTGGAGTTGTGTAATGTATATACCCAAGAGTTTGACAAGTCTTCTTTTTTTTCAGGAACATTTTTCCTTTTTACTCAGCTGCTGGCTGCTCTATGTGTATGTATGTATGATGGGATGTATGTATGTACGTGTGCGTCTGTGTGTGCAAGTTTGGTTTTTACTTTTACAACGATTCTCTGTCTCACTCTGCTTCTTTTTCGCTTTCTTATTTCGATGTGCTCTTCCAGCAAGTTTTGCCAGTCGCCCCTGTACTCTCGCCTGACACAGACATGCGAAGAGGTTCTGTGTTGTTGTCTTGTTGGGTTGGTATGATGTTGGTGGGGGCTTGTGTGTATGTGTGTGTGTGTGTTTTTGTAGTTGTAAGTTGTAATGCTATGCTTGGCTCTCTGTTTTGAGCTTTATACTTGAATGAAATGCTGGGAAATGTAATGCTGCATGTCGCTGCCTAGAAGTGCAGAAGAAGCAGTTTTTTTCTGTAACAAGTTCCTTTTTCTGGTGGTGGGAGAAGAAGAGGAAGCAGCAATAAGAGTACTGCAGGAGTAGGACAAGAAAGCTGAGATTGAATGACTGGATATTACTCTTTTATGGATGAGTTTTTGACGTTACACTTTTTCCGTGGAATTCCATTCGAGCGTCGCGGCGGCGGCGGGGTATTATAATATGTATGTATACAGAATGCAGTAAGAAAATGGCAAATTGTACGTTGATGGTATGGTTATGACCGTTTTGATCTTGAACTTTGAAAATAAAAACGCATTCGGGAAGGAGCATAATGCCAATACGCATTCTCATAGCACGTCAAGCTACAGACAGCTACATTTTATTTGTATTTGGTATTTGGGATATGCTCTCCTATTACCCCTGTCTTTGCAAAAATTATAGAAACCTGCCGACTATTCCCAAGGGTTGACAATTTCGCAATTTTACGTGGATTTACGTGTTTAGAAATAGCTCTATGCATGTAACACACAATGAATGCACAACTGAAACGATTATTTAATTAAATTCATGTACATAACCTCAATTACTTAATTACACAATGAATTAAATTCTGTAACAAATTACCTGATTGATGAAATGCACGATGCAAAATTAATTTGAGGTTCGATTCTGATGGATATATACCGTAGTTGTTGTTCATTATTTGACATTATCGATACGTAGCAAAATGTCACTAAAACTATTTCACTAACACTTGTTATTTCAAATTGAACTAACCACAGCTTTAAACAAAATAATAATAATCAATAATAACACAATACGAAACGTTGTGTGTAGTAACTTCCTTCCTTCCTCAATATCTGTTTACTACATCAACTTTATTTTCGTTTTCTTCTTCGTGAAACTTTAATTATTTTATTTCCCTGCATTTATCGTACTATAACAGTTTAGTTAAGATTCTCTTAGTCTATTTCACAAACCGACAATGAGACGTCCGTCGGTGACTGCGCTATAATGACAAAGCACATTCATAATCACTCTTCAGCAGCCCCACTTACCACTAACACAGATGCAAAAGTGGAAACGTACCAACTAGCATGTAAAAAAAGCCGTGTATCTCATCTTCACTTACGATGTCTAACTCTTTATTTGATACCGCCTGCCTGTACATGCTTAAAACAATAGAGCTTGAAAAAGCCCTACTCACACCGTACACATAGCTCGCGCATGAACCACGTGTTGTCATTATCTCAGCTCGTGTTAAACAACATAGCCAATAGGGTCGGTTTTTCAAACTTGAAACAGGCAAAACCAGTCCCAGCGACTTACATCGTAGCAACAGCAGCAGGAGCAGTAGCCAAACCGAGTAGAGCCAAGATTCATCAAAAGCGGACCCTCCACCACCAGCACTAATCTAAACCGTTTTGTTTTTAATTATCTCTCCGTAGCCTTATGCAACGAATAAACGAGCAAACTCTAACGATGCTGATGATGATGCTTCTCTGATGAAGAGTCTTTTTATGTGTTGCTGTTGATGCCACAAGAAAAAGGGTTGAGTCTCGCAATGAACAGACTGGATGACGGCAAAATACTGAGCTGTTATGCTCTCAGTCTCTTATTGCTGATGAAGCATTGGCATTCTTTGCATGATGAGGATAGATGAAGAGCTTTATTAATAAAAAACAAGAGAGAGAGAGAGAGAGCTTCCACTTTTTCAAGCATCTTCCTTTTTTGCCTAAATAATCGCTGATGATGATGATTACAGTGATTATTATGAAGAACATGCTGATGAAGCTGTTCTCCAAAAGCCTCTATCCTCTTTCATTTTTTCGTGTGCCTTTTCTTTGCTTTATCTCCCATTAGTTTTTTTCTTAGTGATTTCGCTCTTCACATCTAGAAATCCTTTTTCTGGTGGTGATGATGTTGTCTTCCTTTGTACTGCTTTACTTATTAGTCTCCCTTTTAAATAATAAATAAATAAGCAAAAGAGAGCCATGTTTCTTGCAAGTCGTCGTAATCAGCAGCAAAAGCCCTTGCTGTCTCGTTATGCAACTAACTATGCAGCTCACATCCCTTTTAACACTAGTGGTAGGCAAGTCACTGTTATTTGTTGTATGAAGTGCAGCGTTTCAAATTGTTGTACCAAAACAACGCTGATATGGAAGTGTGTTGTCTGTGAGTTCTGGCTTCCCGACAGTCTTTCGCATTGCCATTAAAACCTCACTCCCATACACACTGCTGCTCGCTCATATTCTGATTATTACTGTGAGTCGCTTGTCGTACTTACGTGTTTTATATTGTTCATTTGCTCATTCATCGTTCTCTTTCTGTCTGCTTAATAATGTAAGTGCACACACATGCTAACAAGTACGTGAAATTTCTTTATTACTATTATCACAGTTCTCAGCAGCGACGGTGGCATATTGTATGGTAATATAAATGAGTCTTTTGAGAAGAGTTAGTTAATAGTTAAAAAGGAAGCTATATAATGCAGCTGTTATAAGAAAAAGAATGAATGGGCGAGGCCATAAATGTACAGGGGACCAATGGCTTGACAGACACCTTCCCACACATAACGCCATAAGCCTGTTTTAGCTCATTTGCATGCACCACTGTCACATTTGCATTTATTCATTACGTTAAATGCTTCCACTTTAACTGCTCCACACACAACAACAACAATATAATAACGACAGAAAGGAGCAGAGCAAAGTGGTAAAGGAATAATGAAGACAGAGAGAGATATAGGAGGGAAGTTCGGCTTCTTTTCGACTATCCTCCGTTACCTATCATTATGTCTTTTAAGACGAAAAATGGAAAATAACAGCGCAGAAAGGAGATAGAGAAAGAGAGGAAACCTTACTAGTGTTACTCACTGCTTCTAACTACTCTCATTCTCAACAGAAATCCATTATTACCGTAGCACTTCAAATACTTCACCAATGCCGAAATATATAATAAAAAAACTGGCATAGCATAGGCACAGTGTGACAGTAAGAAACGTCAAAGCAGAGAACAAGCACCTACACGCGGAGTGGTTGTATTCTGGTGCTAAAGTACTTTGAGAAAAAAAACTATTTAGTGATTACTTTAAATGCTTTTTCTTCTCACTCGAGCTGTATCTTTTATATCTGCGACACTCGCATTTACAGTTGAACTATTTAGTCGTAAAATGGAATAAAAAAAGAAGAACCATCGTTATGATTATTATCGTCATTATCATTAATGGTAGTCAGTACGATTTTCGGGAATATAATATTACTTATCTGTTATTGCTTTTTGGTCGATTTTAATGATTATCAGTCCTCTTTTACTTCTCTGCGGTTTACTACTGAAAAATAAAAGTACTAGAGCTGTGGTAAGTGTGCACATGTGCAGCATTGTAATCAGTTTGTTAATAACTTTATATATTCATATTGAAATTGTCATATTGCATAAAGACGCCAGTCTTATAAACGCAGAGAATGGCTGTACTAGAACACGTGTACATGTAAATTACACGTACATAATTACCATCAATAACATTTATCATAAATATTACTTTTATTGCATAAACTTTGAGCATTCTTATACATCATGCTAAAATACTAAAATACAGGACATGGCACTTTTATTATAATTTTACTTACAAATATAAAATACTCACATTCATACAAATTTGCACCTATTTACCCAAAAGTAAAAGAGCAGTAATATTGAATTTCTAGATGAAACCGTCCAAATCATTGATCTTAGATGGTTTTAAACCATACAATTTGTTTGGAACTATTGATAATTATAGATGTAAAATTTAAAGATTGAAAAGTAGTCCTAAGCTACACATAAATTCCAAGCTGCAACGCAGGAGGATGGAGGGTGATCTGAAACCTCAATGAATTGCACTTATTTGTGTTTAATCAGCATCACGCCTAAACTCGTTTAAGTTAGTTGTACTCCAGTTTTAGACTTTCCCCATCGCATTCACCACTAAACAATACAATTGCTCTGAAATCTTACTGATGTGACGCGCATGCTTACTTTAAATAATATATGCAACTATCTACCATACTATATATGAGTATACCCGTGTAACCTTTTGTAGCTTTGCTCCCAGCTAGCAGGGCAACCATCAAATACCCCATCAACTTTTTTGTCATTAATTATGTCCTGATTTGAAAATATGTACCGAGAGAAACGACGACATGCTGCTGCTTTGGCAGGTAGAGGTATTTTAACCAATAACATGATTACGGTTGTGTGTGCAAAGTTAATATGGGTTCTCATATTCTGTCTTTTCATTCTTCCATCTTATTAAAATGACATTGCCATGCATTCACCACATAGCTAACCAACCAAAGTCAAAGGTATTTTTTCGAGTGGGAAGCCGTAGGAGTCCTTATCAAACTTTGATCAGTTATCGTTACTATTATTATGTATTTTGATTCGAATAAACACGTAGAGACGAGTTAAAGAAGGAAAGCAAAGAAAACCCAGTCGCAAATGAACCAGCCAGCTAAATAAAGCAACAAACATGGGAATAATAATAAAGATCCTCCAAAGAATAAAAAGGACAACTTGCTTGGTTTTATATTATGCCTTTTTAATCACCAGCAGGAGGACAGTTCAGTTGAGTCATTCAAGACAGGCACATATATATATGAGGACTTTTTCTGGGGTCATCTGATCTTTACCAAAATCATCAGTACGTACGCCATTCATGCATGCATTCATAATAAAACAACCTTCTAACAACACACCGAAACGAATACACTTAAAAAATAAATTGATGATGAGCTGTGCTTGATGTTCTTTTGAAAGTCAACTGATTTTCTGGCTTACTGCTTTTGATGCCTCTGTTGTCTCTTTGATTGTGTCTCCTATTTGCTCCTTCCCAGTCACCAGGGTCGTGACACACATTGCCACCAACTCAAAACTCAAAACCAAAGAATTCCGAACAAACTATACGCTCATTAAATAATACAAGAGCTCGTAAGTCTCTCCTTTTCTCTCGAACTGGTTATGCAAGACATGGGCTTTTGTTAAAAACGAAATAAATAATATCAAGTCTTTTCCCTTCCTCTATTTTGGTGATGTATGCGTACTCTATAATCACACAGCACTCGGCATAAAAGTTTTATATCATGTTCCATATACCCTATTCGCTTTATCCTAACTTACGTTATCTCCTGTGCTATCATCCTGGCTAATGTACATTTATCTACACTCCACTCCAGACTATTATTAATCCGTTTCCAAGCTAGAATCATTAATAAAAACTTTAAGCACAGTTTGAATGAAGAAAAGTCAAGAGGATGCAAGGGGGTAAAAGGGTATATAAGCAGGATGTCAGTAATGTTTATATTGTTACACGGGGGTTTTTATTTATTTAAAAACTGAAAGTCTAGGACAGCCAAACAGGAGTGTAGTGCTGTGCTATAAAGCATGCATATATATATTTATCAAAATAATAAATATAATACGAACATCCAAGTAAGCGTAAGTAAAGTAAAGTAAATAGCGTAAGAGAGCAACTTATTAATAATATTGTTAACACAACTAAAAAAAATTTAAGAGGTATGCATAAAGCGGACGAAGCAGACAAGCCGTGCACACAGTTAAAGTAGGCATGTGTTATGCAATGACAAACCTAAAACTTGCAGCTGTATACATATATGAATGTTTCCTTTCTTCTACTTCGTTATCTATCGAAAGATGAGAATGATTATGAGTATCATTTCTCGTCGTCTTCCCAAAGTTCGTTATGGCTAGACCAGGTTACAGAGGCTATCTATAGTATGAAAGAGGGGACACACTTGTGTGTCGAGTTGATATCCAACTGTGATATTTAATTAAGAAAGAAAAGATCCTTTTCGATCGGTTCGTTTTGTTACCTCTCTTCCTTGTCTTCTCACCAGCCCCATTCGTCTGGTTGCATTTCTCCAACAAGAACAACACAAACCAAGTCATCTAAAGTTATATTATTTCTCCAGCAGCAGCAGCAGCAGCAAAGAACCAAGTTGATCACAACAACATAAAAAACAAGTATGGCGCTTATAAATAAGCTTGCTGACTTGTTTTGTATAGAGATTTACAGTGTTTTGCCCCTTCTTCTTTTCCCTTTACCTTTTACCCCCTGACATTTCTCTACAGTTTACGCACGCATTACCTGGCACCTTATTGTACTCCTGATTAGATTGGTAATTTTACAACCGTATAAAGCACAATAGGAATGTAACCTGCATCATCATCGTCAGCAGCAGCAGCATAAACAGCACATAACCTGGTCAGGCAAGTATTAAAAAAGTAATGTATGCATAACATTTTGTACTTTCTTGCATTTTCATCGTGCTCCTCTACACTCCTGCTCCTCTTCTTTTTTTCTTTGGCAGATACATATACTATCCTGTCTTTTTTTGTATCGCCATTTGTTATTTATCGACCGACATGATCTTCTCTTCTCGGGCAGGTCATCAGACACAACTCTATACGCACCACCACCACCACCACCATCATTGCTAATCATCATTCTACCACCGCTGATTTTAATAATAATAAAATACAGCAGTAGCACATCAACAGGCTTTACAATTACCTTGTAACTTGCTTAAATCAAAAATATTGAATGTGCTTTATTGCACGAATTTTTTAAAGATGCACGCTTTAAACCCTATTGATGCTGATAATGATGGTATGGTTCATGCCACACCAAAAGGGAATGGTTGTATAGACCATGTAAAAACGATAATATGTATGCATGCATTCGATACGATAGATTTTTGATGATGAACATCTAGAGTGGCAGTAAAAAAAGGTAGTAATATGTTTTGTTACTTTTTATTATTGCATTTTTAAAATAATAATAAACCGAGTATACCACTTGCTGGTGGTGATGCCATGTGTGCCTCCGTTCATATCTCCCAATTTGATCACCTTCCTCTTCGACGACGGGGCGGCATAATCAGTTTTGGCCCGTTGGTGGTAAAGTGTATATTATATCATTCAGATATATGAGTACCAAACGTTCTGGCTCTGGCAAGATATTTTTTTTCGTTCCTTCATGATCGACCGAATCTGTCTGTGAGATAATGGGTGATGTGCAGTAAAGTAAACGATTCATTATTTTTTTTGGATCCTTACCGATGCAGAATGCTTAATATGTAAATTTTTACTCGTGTGCATTAAGCAAGATATGGTGATTACTTCTTTTCCCGTCTTTTGCTTCTTATTTTCCGTGAGGACCTTGAATTTATAATCAGCAGCAGCCGGGAAATAACAATGACCAATGATCAAAATGTCAAACATTCATCTTCCCTCCGCCTTTTTCGATCGTTGAGGATAATAGCATTTAGAAACACTGATGTTAGTAGTAGTGCTGTGTTTGGTCGTTCAACTTGTTTTAATAAGAAGGCTTCGAATTAAAGTAATAGCAGTAATGACGATAGTGCAGTGTATTACATGCACAAAAATTATAGTAAAATCTCAGCTCTGTTGTCGTTATAATAATATTAACATGTTTGCTTTCTTAAAAGGCGATGATGATCTGATACCGGCTTGCACGGATGATCGCGATGGTACGGTTAAAAAGTTCCTTGTTAATATTTATTATTACGCCTGCATGAATCAATGATATCTGGGGGAAAATCTTTATGGTGTGCCGTAGGACAATCATTTGGAAAAGGAGTCGAGAAGAAAAAACATAAGCAGAAGAAAAGCTTATTAACAATGGACTCGCTACACCAAACACTGCACGCCGTCGTCTCCGTCGTCGTCATCGTCGTCGTGAACTGTCTAATCAACCAAGTGATATAGGACCAAACCTGACAATACTTTATACAAGATGCATAACATTTTAGTTAGCACTACTATATCGGTATTATGAGCGATCCATATAATAATTTTTTTCTACAAATTTATTCATTGGAAAGACTGACAATAAGATTTGTGCACCGTGCTATTTCTACGATTACCGTCATCAACAATATTATCATCATCACAAGTAAAAACTACAAATCGGTGTAGACAAGTTGCTCGACTCTTGTCTTTTATAGTCTATAAAATCAATGTACTATTTATTCATAGTATGTAAATGAGGAGCCAATCACGCTGGCGAGAAGCGGTAATACTATGAAAAGGCATAGCACCACACTACGTGTAATGATGTTGATGAAGAAAAGAAAGAGTTCAATACACCTTCGGGCCAATGAATCATCTCCCTTCTCGTGATCTTGATCATTTTCTTCCAAGTCAAAGCCAATGTCAAGGTGTTAATGATCTTTACAAATTTTTTGTGCAGTAATTTGATATGGGCATTATGTAGAACGAAAAAACAAATGAATTTGCTTGTGGGGAAATGCCGTATCCACAATATTTGTGTTACGTGTGGTGTATACCTACTCTAGGCTGTTCTTTATTTTCAGCAGAAGTCCTACACTTTTTCCTATACTTAATTTGAATGTCTTATATGAAGTGGTCTTACGTTTCTTTGAAGTATACGTTTTTTACTGTTGGGTTATTTAAGAATTTACTTTTATTGGGTTCATTAGGGGGAAAATGTTGGTTTGTTGGTAAAACTAAATGGGTATCAATTTTTTAATATGCATTATTTTTTATCTGAAAAGTTACTAAAATACAGTAAACATAAAAACCTTTAATCAAACATTAAATCTACCGCTACACGCTCTTTATCTTCCTCGGAAGAAAAGTCTCCTCCTGAGTTTCTTCTGTACTCACTGCCTGCCTTTCCCTACACACTTATTTATAATCACGAAAATGATAACGTGTGGATGATATATCCTGTTGTAAGCATTACTTTTTATGCGCATGAAAACTTTTACCAAAGAATTTACACATTTCTCACATTAAAATAAATCTTTGAGAGAGATTGTTGTGATGCAGTACAACTAAAACTATTATAAAGCGTTAATGTTCTGGAATGAGAATTTCACACCACCACACCACAATAATTCCCAGCCACAATCTACTATTATTCACAAACAAAACCACATCATTGTCACTGCCAACACCACCGCCCCTTTCATCGGTGAAGAAAGCAAGAAAGTTACACTTCCTCTGTGTACTTTCATACACATACACACACAAAAACTTCAAAATGTACTTTAGAAAATGCGAATTTACCAATTCAAGCGTAATATCATGTGTGCATTTCCTCTCATACTGAGAAAAACGACCTATACTTATACGTCATGCGGAGAAAAAAGGATAATATCATCTTTATTCGTCTATGCACCCTTAACTTTCTTCATTTCCTCGTCCAATTCTTTATTCTTAAACTCTCAAGCAAAAACTTGCCTCGCTATTATTGCAGTCCTTTCCCGGTTCGAAGAAAGCAGCTCTGTTTTGGAAAAGCTTGAGTTTTATCTCTTCATCTCTAAAAATTTATTGCTTTTACATGAACAAGACATAATGCCCCTATAATTATATACATAATATGCTAATCATATGAGGATGCATGTGTGTTAGCATCTCTTATGAAAACTTTACTTTGTTCCTCGCACCCTTTCGTGCCTTTTGGAACAGAAAAATTAAATATGAACTCATTAACAGTAAAATTTGTCATGTGTCATTATATACCACAAAAATATAAACAGCATTAACACAGTTGATTGTCACCCAAGTTATTTTGTAACAAACCTGGAAATGACAAATGAAGTCACTTATATGAACTACAAATTTACATAAATATATTAACATTTCTGTTGATTCGCCTGACATCCCTCCAAATAATACGAGTCAGGGACTCAGGGCACACTAAGATACTTCATCCTCCTACCAATACCATTACATACCTACCGTTTTTTGTCAAAGCAGTACCGCACCGGGTGAAGTTAAATAGTGGAATAGGGTATTTTCACCATGTTCTCATATCGGCTACCCGTCACTTGTACAAGGTACAAGTTATTTTCAGGCTGATCTCTCTCGTCTTTTTTAAGCAAACCTTTTTCTCCTTCTCCTACTCTCTCGCTTTCTTCGTTTTCCTAGTTCCCAGACAAACAATAGAAATTACGTAACTGCTGAGCAGGAAAAACGGAAGGAAGATAAACTGAATTAGTTGGAAATTAATTGGAAAACTCTGTGTTGCCACTATACTGCCGCCGTTGCCATCCTCGTCGCTTCTTTCTTTTTCTTTGCTCTCCCTTTCTTCTTATAATCACACAAAGAGTCATCATTCTGTGTACTTAAACATTACTCTCCAGCTATCCGTATGAATATATAACTTTCCCTATGTGGAAGTTTACTATCACGTGGGTACTCAAATACGTGACGCTTTCCCATTAGATGCATGTACATAGGTACATACGGATAAACTAAGGAAAAACACAACCATTCCAAAAGATCAAAAACAATGAGTTAGAAAAGCAGAAAAGCATAAAATGAGATGTTGAGATGAGCTTTCATCGTTGATCTTTTTTCCTTTTTTGCCTTCTTCGTATCCGTTTGCGATCTTTGCCCATCATCCACTCTCTTTCATTAGTTGAGTTTGGGATGCATACTCATACACATATTATTAGATAAATTTATGGACATATAAGAATACAAATATGTACCGCTCTTATATTATCTTAACAGAAAGCGTCGTGGTGCATGGATGATGATGCTTTTCTTCTTCGTCGGTGTGTATTATTAAATGAACACGTGGTGCTGGCGGTTGGCCGCCCAGTCGTAATAACTTTCCAGAAGCGTAGTAAGAGAACCCATTCAAGACAAACTATATGAACGGGAATCGGGGAACGGGTCGGACAAGCAAGCAAAGGGAAGGAATCAAGCAAGCAGGAACCGTCAAGCTTCTTCTTTTCTTTTTTCAGAAGTTTTTGTTGTGTTGTGTGTGTTATGTAGCAAAACAGACTGAAAGAAAAAGAAAAAACGTGGTGGTGCTTCGTTGAGTCACAGAAGGTGATGATGATGCAACAACAGAGGAGCGGGGTAGGACCCAAAGAAAAAAGGATAGGATGCAGGATAAAGGTATAATAGGAGGTATATACAATAAAAAGGATGTTTTAGTTGCTGTTACTGTGCGAATTAGCCCGGAATCAAGTGTAAACAGAAAAGGAGAGGGAAAGGGAAAAAAGAATAAAAAAGAAAATAAGGAGATGAGAGGAGAAACTTGAGAAAGTGGAGACTTTCTTTAATTATTGCGATCCGCAGCAAATGTACACGCTTGAGTTAGCCCAACAACCGGCTAAAAGTAGTTAATGATTCTTTTCCCAAGCTACCAGATAATGCTATACTATCATCAGAGAGGCGAAAACGAAGTAAAGAAGAGAAAAGGAAACCGAAAAATACACAGAGTCAAAGACACATACAAACACACGCACACACTCATCCCAGCAAAAAAAACCTCTTCTTCTGGTCTTATTATTACTGCTGCTTAACAATCTGTCTGCTTCCAAGCATGTATTTTTTTATTTATTTTTTTACAAGGTATCATCTCCTGCTTGTCTGCTTCACTTCTTTCTATTTTCACGGAGAAGAATTTCGATATTCTGTTTTATAATAAAAAAATATACCTTGAAACGAAAGCTGCTAGACAAGAGAATGGTAATATGTGCTTATGTATACAAAGACAGTGAAGAGAAGAGAAGCATTTCTAATGGATGAACAGTAGAAATTCGTTTATTTATTTGCAGATGCCATCATTATCATCATCATCATCATGATCGTCGTCCTCGCCGCGTCTATTTTATTGCTCTAGATGGAAGCCTGGACGGTTACATTAATGTTCAATGTCTCCTATCCGTGCACTCTTGCATATTACGTATTATCTATCATTATTACCATCCTTCCATTTTGCCAGTATTACGTCTGCCCACACACACTCGTTGACGTTAATACATAGGGCAAGTCAGCACATTAACCACAGTTGTGACAAAGATACATGCCTATTAAGCACTCAGATATCAAAGGCAGTCGAGGTAATAAACTAAAGAAAACCTTTAGTTTTTCAACAAGGTCCACTTTCTCATTTTCTTCGTCAACAGCAGCAGCGGCAGGACAGTGTGAGAGCGGCAAAAAGTTAAGTGAAGCATAAGGCTTTCCACTTTTTCTTCTGTCCGTCACTCATTCAAGTGGGAACAGGCTTGTATCAGTCCGGAGACTAACAAACACTTACCTCCCGGAAAGTAAACTAACTAATGGTAAACTCACCCCGTATAATCAATAGTATCATCGTCCCATACATACATATATATACCATACCTAAAGGCGTCCTGGCAAAGGCCGAGAAAGGAGAAATAGGGAGTTCAAAGTGCCGTGATGAGAAGGCTCTTTTTAACGATGATGATAATGAAGAATAGCAAAGAAGGAAAAAATAGCACTTGGCAAAAAAGATATATTTTACTTCTTTCCCTGACGATTATGGTACGTGGAGACATACCACCGCGTTTTCAGAATGAATGCCTGCCTACCTGCATATGTGTGAGAGAGACCGTATGTGAATTAATGTACCGGTCAAAATTTCCACCACTGGCAATCTCCAGTAGTCGGGTAGCTTTTCTTCTTTATTTTTCCGCTTTTCCACTTGGCGGCTCATGATCGTCATCATCATCATTAAGCAGTTCACTAATAATAATGACGGTGATTATCAGGTACCTACTTGAATCAGAAAGGGATATAATGGGTACTTTAGCAAAAAGAAACTTTTTTTGTACAAAGGGATAGCGCACCCAAAGTAGTTTTTTAAAAACTCACAGTTTGCAAAATTTTGTTAGGTAAACTTTGTCAGATAAATGCTGGTAATGCTAATGAGTAGGGTGATGAGTCATTCTTGGGTTATGAAAGGTAATCAACTACTTCAACTCAAGTTTACAAAATACTAATTATAATGAGGCGCATTATATACGTTTTTGTGTTGCCTCTATGAACGTTCAAAGTTTTTCAGGTTCTTACAAAGTTAAAATTCTGGCAGAGCAGTGGATGTTCTGTAAAGAAGTGAAGTAGTATCGTTTTTACCTGACCTCCTCTTGTCAATTTAAAGTTAGGCAGAGGGCCAAACGTAATGATAATCCTGCTGAATAGTCGGGTACACCTAACACATAATTGTAAATAATCCTCATTATGACAAGTTCTAGCATTTTCAAGTTGAAGTAGTATTACTAGTGTGGTTCCATCCTCATCATCGTCACCGCTGGTTAAAAGGCGACCGACAACACTTATGCTAGTCACTGGCAAAGAGTTAAGTAATATGCTAGAGACGTATAGAAATGTTACTATCATCATCATGATCCTGTTGTGGTGATGTTTTCAAATTAGAATCTTTCCACTTGAGCTGTCTGTCTGTCAACACATCATTAGCGGTGTGATATGAAAATGGTGATGATGATGATGATGAAGCTGCCGTGATGATGATATGACTGACGATAAAGAAAAGAAGGAAAAAATGTTCTGCGAAACAACTTGTTAGTCAGTAGTAGTCAAACGATTTAAACCGCGTTCATAATTTTACATCAAAGAGACGCGCACATGTGCACTATTACTTAACATGCGAAAATGTTCCCCTTTCTTAAATCCAACATGTCTGCAATGATGATTCCACTTAACAAAGACGCCAAGAAAATTCTTTCAACAATATGGGTTTTAGTAATCATGAATACGATGCCCGGTCAAAATAAGCGTCCGTATTTAAGAATCAAGAATTTTGAGGAAAAATGCTGTTCCTTTATAAAATAGACCCTGGTCATGATATCTCTGAATAAAACGAATGCTTACTTCAAGTTACTTGCTAATTGTCATATAATGAATACCATGACTCGTGCTAGCAGGTCGCTACCCTTTTCCTTTTTATGTTCTATATCAAACTTTTAAGACACAATTACATTTTTTCCTAATATAGTTCACCGCTCCCATCACAGTTACAAAAATGGTCAATAAGAATATACCTATGTGCATTCTATAATTACCCGTTGTATTTATAACTGCGTGCTTGATATGTCGTGATGCACGCACGCACAATAAAATAGTATTCATATTTTTTTTCTCTTTTGCCACACACATACCAGAATAGAGTACCCGCCGCCCCAACCAATCTTGTTAGATTCTTCATAGGTAATCTATAGGGCAATCAGTAAAATTCGTAAGGAAAAAATGGAAACGTTTAAATTGAGAGCAAATGACAATAATTACATAGGATGGCCAGGGTTGTAAGCAAGGCATGCATGCAAGCAAGCACATCACCAACCATCGTCGCCATTCGCCATCCATTTCTTTTATTTCGATGGAAATATTTAGCTAGCGCTTTCTTATTATGGCATATCCACACGTGTGGCGACTGGCGACATGATTCTTTCTTCGTGAATATTTTTCTTGTAATCAGAACCTTTTAACAATAATCAATGCAATGACCGCGCGCTGTTTCTGTTGTTGATATTAGCGTTCCCATTATATTGCTGGCTGCCATTATTCCTCCTTCAGATATTTTTTGTGTGCCAAAATCACAGTTCTCAATAATATAATTACGATCTTAAATATCACGCAACAAAGCACACACATATATATATCCCCTCCTTTCAATATAAAGGCAGATGGGAACAATGCGCGTACAAACAGTCTCTTGATTGACTCTTCAGAAAACGAACTAATATTTTCTTTGTAACAACAGACCAGAGATTGTTAGTCCCACTCTGAAATGTCATGTCAAATTATAACAAATAATAATACATTTTGTATTTTATTAAAAATCACGAATATCAGCCAAGAGAAAAATTAAGATCGCCCACTTGCTCTTATTTTTTTGTGAAATTGAGTGTCAGTCGGATCAATAAACTTTGTACACACACGCAGTTTATTTTCTGCTCTACAGATACACAAAGTTACACGTGTCAATTAGCAAGAAAGTCTAATTTTATTGGTTTATTATTGATCTATATGTGTAGGGCGTACCTACCTCGGAGCAAATTGGCGAATGGCAAATCAGAACAAAAACTTATTTTTCTCTTGCTGATGAATAGTGAAATGTCTCATTCGCAATCCAGTATTCCACGTGTACATTATTCGAAGTGAAATGCCCTGTCTGTGCACGATGCAGCATGTATGTCGTCAATATCTATTTGTTTAGTGCGATAAATAAGTAGACGCGTCACTCAATTTTAAAAATCATCCACTCATTGACTACCGTTTGGCTACTTCAGTAGTTTTCTGGTTGACCGCTGCTCACCATGTCTCATAAACTAGAGATTTACAAGACCGTACCTATCGTTTCCTTTTGTTCAGCTTTTGTGCTGGTGGAGTAGGTAGCTTACTATATTCACGGTTGTTTGTTTGCAGGTAATTTAGGGGCAGGGGTAGCCGTGCCACGAAAGTAGTTTACGTACACTTACAACAATGCTTTTTTCAGGTTACAAATCAAACTTAGAAAGTTTGAAAAATACATAAATTAGGGGAAACGCAGGGAGTATTAGCTTTATTAACGAATAACCCAAGACTGACATTAGCAGCATTGGTGGTTTGTGAGGAGTATTGTGCAGTACAGTTATCGCGTAAATACGTACGCAGGCATTTTGTCTGACACTTCATGAAGCAGAGATACATCTTTCTGTGACGTAGCGTGTTTATCGATAATATGAATTGCATTGTACCACTGCACATATTACTTGAAATACACACACAGAGAGAAAATATTAAATCTAATAACTTTACTGATGTACAAAAGATAAGTTGAGTCCGTGTGTGACTTACCGTATACGTGGTACTGATGAGTTTGGTAATGTCACCGTCACCGCCACCAAGAAAGCGACAAAACAAAAAATAATGGCTTGCGCTTCTCTCCCTCTATCTCTATAAAACGATGTGCGATGGTGGTAATAATAATACACCATTTATGGATATCTGTCTTCATATAAGGTTGACAGGAGGATCTAGAAATAAGAAGGAAAAAAACTTCAACAGAACCAATCTAACTCATAATAGCAAACCGTCTCATCGTCGTCATTATTACGACTACCACCACCGGCGACCGGCGTGTGTAGAGGAACAATGCGTTTCCTTTTTCTTGCTGCTGTTATGTGGAAGAAAAGAAAGAAGGAGACAAGTAATAATAATGTGATAGCGAGCAAAATAAGAGGAAAAAATTGGTATGCATATGAATGAGAGCGGTGTACTACACACTCGCATGCTTGTATATTTGGAACAACGATGGGGGCGACATGTGAATCCAGTCGACGGGAAAAGTATGGGATATATGTATTATATGCACAATTAATAGAAAATGCGGTGGTTGTGGTGGAGCGGGTGGGGTGATAATATGAATTCCAAATCGGAAAAGAATGTTAAAAAGGTGCCGGAGGAGTAGAAATAGTTGAAGAAGCAGCAGCAGCAATGTTGATGGCGATGCACGGCGGTAGCTGTCTGTTCTAATATTACTTATTACTAGAGAAAACGAGAATATATGGCCCAAGAAGGGAAAACAGCTTTTAGGAGAATCCTACAAGGGAAAATTCAAACCAGGTGAACTATAAAGATTCGGTAGTGGTAGCAATATGAAGCATAAGTCTTCCCTTATAAAACATCACACACGACACAACGTATTACTCATCTATCCTGATGAGCAGAATAACGACGATAAAATAAATATAAAATTCAAGTACTTATATAAACACGCAGCAGCGGTAGTGTTATGCACACTTTTTTCCTCCAAAAACCTCACACATAATAGCATACACGTACATTACAGAGAGACACGGGTTCACCAAAAAGCCACACCACACCACAGCAAGCAACACACCCAGGAAAGAAATAATTGAGAACGTGCTAGTTTTGGTAGCGGGGTAAAATATGTTATGTATGGAACATATTTTTGAGGAAAATGAACACGACATTTTGTGCATGGACATCATGAGTAGTTACTACTGTGTCCAAACATCTAGTTATTATTCTGGGGAGAAGAAAAAATGAAAGAATGGGGAGGAAATGAGTATAGGAAAGAAATAAGGCCATATAATTTCCTGTGAAAGGGACACCTGGTTTCAATCAATAATTAACTTTGGTAATTAGTAATACATATTTTGTGATGATATGCCACTAAATAGTCCGTGTGGAGAAATAAAACTGTTTGTTATGTGTGTGTCGTAGCGTATGAGTGTATGATATGAACATGAAATACGGTGAGTGTGTGTGTGTGTATTTTTTGTCTTTCTTTGTTACAAAACTTCCCGTCCTTTCCGTTCTTGTTGGTATTCCCTTTTTTGGTCTTCCAGGAACAAAAAGGACAAAGGCAGTATGTTCTCGCGCTTCTAACTCTTTCATTTGAAAGTTAGTTTTTTGTCTGGGCATGGCGAGCTATATAATTTTTCCAGGATAATAAAGTAAATTATAGAATATGCTACATGCGAAATGACGTGAAATTAGTAAACGATATATGATAAATATGTGTGTGACAACTACATAAGGCTCAAAAAGACATTGGTGGACTATGGGTTGTTTGTGGCATAATAATTCGTGTTTACAGAAAGGTAATGACATGAAAGATTTATGAATGGGCAAAATGGATTGAGGAAAGAAGTAGGTGTGTTTCCAAATGCCAGACACGACTGGGTACATTAATTGTTGAAGGCAAGGAAAAATGATTGAAAGGAAGGAAATTTTGGTAGGGACCATTTATTTGATAAAAACACATTTTTAAGGGAGTGAAGCCATGTTTAATAGCGCTTTCGTTTAATAGATGTTTTGTGACGACATTTTGCCCTTTTGAAAATCAGGTCATCTATGTTGTTGTTACATTCACGAGTTAAAAGAATTTATTCTACATGTAATTAGAGCAAACATGTTTGTTTCAAACTATAAAGAAACATTATGACTATTTTTGCTGTGAAATAAATGACGTCTTCATGGGTTTTTGAACAAATACACCACAATATTTTGTGTTTTCATTTAGTCATACAGAATCGTATTTGCAACGTACTGCAAAGCATGTTGTAAGGCAATTTTCCGTAGCGCTCGCTCATGCATAACACAATTAGTACTTTGCACAAGTAAAATGATGACAATGCAGTCGGTAGCATTTTTGCCTTATAGCACATACCGACGTTATGTTTAAAATGCAAGTGTGATAGAACATCGTAGTACATGTTCCTCATTTCACCTACCATTTCATAAAACTGCTCGTTAAAAACACCATTGTGCCTTCACGTATATTACTCACACAATAATATTTTATACTTTTCCAATAATCGAATCATTCATTCATTTTTACCCGTCATCAACTGCTCACCAGTCACCAGTAACACCATACCTTCTCACATTTAGTCAAGTCGTAAAGTAATACCCCAATACCAGTTGATCTTTCACCTTTCATTTTCATTTCGTCCCAGGCCATTGCATCAGCATCCACCGCAGCCACCCAGGAATACAAAAAAATGTGTACCATGTATGCATATTAAGGGAAGAGGAAAAAAGTGCAGTAAGAACTGAAGGATAATGTGTTTTGATCCTTCATCAAATTCCTTTCCATCCTCCAGAAGCTCATCTTAGCTCATCCATAATATTATGAAGACTCTCTCTCTCTCACATACAATGTCACTCAGTTACTCACTTTATACCTACCTGCCTTGCCTTAGATATTGCATACCGAGCCGACTCTGCTGCCGCTGTTAGAGCGACTTTGGCGTGGCTTGTCTCCTGTGAGAAGAGATTGTGATAGATGTTCGTATGTACATACAGATAGGGACGCAGGAGGAGGAATTCTCTCAAGTGAATATTATTAAAATCGAAAGGACTACAAGCTGATCGAAACTGATCACGACGACGACGACGAAAGACCGCGATGATGATGACGATGACGATGATTACGATGATTAAAGTTCAACTGCTGTTGAGAGATTGGATGTAGTGGTTGGTCGGTTGGTGCTTCATCGATAACGCTGTTGTTTGACGACTTTGGAATGCAGGCAGGCAGAGAGTAATCTACTACTTCTCGCGCTAGTCTTTCTAGTCGATCGACAAAACAGTGTGATCATTTACTTAAAACTCATCATCGTCATCGGCTCAAGACCATCATCATCATCCTCATCCCCAACAGCAGCAGCGTGTTTGCTTGCAGATGATGAGCAAAAGGAACAAACAAGGAGGATCTTCTATGTTCTTTCTATATATGGATGAAACATTAAACAGGATAAGTTCTCTCTTCTGTTAAACATCTTCCATGTTGCTGATGACTCTTCCCTCATTAATCAAGAAATGAGAAAAACGGCGAGGACAAAAAGCGATGCTTGCTTGCCATAACCAAAAGCCATGGCAGGATGAGGATGATCATCATCGTGATCTATATGCCGCATTGCATTGCTTCATTGTGTATTTCTCATTAACATTGCCTGTCCTACCATCTCAGAAAATATAGATACCTAACTGTGTATCCGTAAACTCTTCTCTATATCTGCATGTCTCTGTGTCTGGATGAATGAATAGAGAGATGGATGGAATCCCCATGAGTGTCTCAACTCTAAACCATTCTGCTCCTATATGTTCCTCTCCATCTCTCTCTCTCTCCTTGCTGCTCTTCGTCAACTCAACTTATCACAGCAGCAGCACAAATACAAAAACGTTCCATTTGCTTCTCCCACTAGCATCGCTCGTTATTTAACTACAACAGCAACATAACAACAACAGCCGCACTTGTCTTGCTGCTTCGCTTAAAAATGTTGGGATATTGAATAATCTTAAGCTTGTCGCTCCATCATCATTTCGCTTTTTTTTACCATCCATCTATAAAATCTATGTACGTTTTGGGGACACAAAAATCAGTATAGTTATATTGACGTTGGTGCTGCTGCTGCTGATGATGATGACGATGATTTGTTCATTAGAGAATTAGACTGTTCAATGAGTGCCACGGCGGTGCTGGTCGTGGTGGTTTGCCTAACGTTGTTACTCAACCGTACTAACTAGCACACACATGAAACACAGAACTATTTTTTATTGTTAATGAATACACAGGATTGGCTTCTTATTTTGCCTTTTACTACCACTAGAGTACCGACCAACCACCACCGAATGCAGCATTCCTATGTATGCTGCAAGAATGTAGGCATGCAAACATGCATAATGTTTATGTAGATTAGGTTACGTTTCCTATTCAATAAGAAGAGAACAGGTGTGCTTTGTTCGTCGTTGGCTTAGTAGACTCTCTCTCTCTCCCGAGTAATATTGTTTAATAGTGGAAAAGACGATGAATAAAAAATAAAAGGTTATTCTCTCTAAGTCGAGTTATGAGTGGCTCCGAGTTTGCTTGATGCCCTCCTCCTTCCTCTTCATTTGCATAAGAGGCAGCCACTAATTACACACGCCTTTCCTCATTCATCGTCGTCGTCGTAATCATCATCATCATCGTTTTCATCATCAACGAACAAGCCAGCGAGAGCGAGAGAGCTTTTTCATTACGTATACATGTATGCATATATTACTCTCTCTCTCTCTCTCCAACGAACGAAAAGCTCTGCTCTGGTCTTGCTCGTTCGCTCTTCTATCTCAACTCGTCGACTAAAGAGAAAAGGCTTCTCATTAATTAAAACGCGAATCAGCACAGCTCCCCACTGCTTTGCTCGCTCCTGTGTCGACGACTCAGCAGCAGCAACCAAGCAAAAAACTTGACTCCGCACAAGGAAGCCCAATGAACACGGCGAAGTGGAATTAAACTTGCGATGACGATGATGATGATGAGAATGATGACGATGATGAAGAGTATAGACTTTAGCAGCTCTGCTCTAAGCCATGCGCTACTGCTACCAGTGCAACCTTAATATTGCTACTACGTACATTTTATACATGTATGTTCATTATTATTTTCACAGAGAGAGGTAACTCATTATTATTACAAAACTCCTCTCTCTCGGTGTGTGTCTACATGTTGTTTTCCACTTTACCTGTAATAATAACCAGCAAAACTATTATTTTGCTTGTGTGTATGTGTTTGTACTTGTAGTTTTCCTTTTTTCTTCTTTCTCATTCGGATTTGCTAACGAACATAATTTTCATGTAGGGAGAAGGTGGGGAGAGTGGAGCGCTCCTAGAACTTGCCTTCGTCATAATCAGCCGCAGTAACAGAGCGCGATAGACAGACAGGCAGGTTTTTTGCAGTGTTTTCCTCTAGTTTTCCATTAGCTTCTTCATCATCAGCAGCAGTACAACTAGCATGCCAACACCATCGCTCTTATGCTTATTATTATCCAACGAAGAGGTAGCAGCAAATCGGATTGCTTTTTTAAATGTATTATGCAGACTTACTAATAATGCACGATTCCATGTACCATCGTGATGTACAGGGGTAATGCACGTACGTACGTTAGCATTTGCATATTATTTTGTCCAATTTGCTTTCCTCTCTATGTGTGTATGTGTATTTGTGTCTACTACAGCAATTACTCTGCTACTGACACATCGATATACCTGCTGGTGCTTTCATTTTTTCAAGGAATATAAATACCCAGTGTATACTATCCAGGCCGTTATCAGTGCCGCGCTCCATAATCAATCGGGTTTTCTGGTAGACTGTGATGAATAATGAGTATCTGCCTACGTACATGTTTTCATTATATTTTTTTCAACGTTGGAACTACAGTGTTAAAGGACTACAGCAGACATACCAAAAATGAAGGAGAAATTAGCTATTAATTTTAGGACTGTACAATTGTATTATAACATGAATACATGTATGGGACGCGGGTGCAAAAACATATCTGTCGTAGAAAAACTTTTAGCACGAGGTAGCGCTGATACCTACATTTATAAAGCCATCTCTAGGTCTCACTTTGTACCAAACACACGCAGGTCATTGGGGTTATCTAGTCCCGCGTTAACTAGGTAGTACATATTACAAAAGTCTTGATGAGGAACCCTTCGAGCATATTTGAGCCATAAAGTTTATATGTAAGAATCAAAGTTTGCCCAGCTTTCTGCCACAGGGGTGTTAACACGTGTTGATCCCATATATTGTTCTAGCATATCTGAGATAACAGGATCATCCAAAAGCTGATCAAATTTGGTATATATAGATGCATGTGGGACGTTTAACTGAATTTATACCCAGTTCATATGTACAACTATAAAGGTTCAAGTACGGCAAGACGGCCGGCTGACCCTACAGATTAAAATCCTATGGCTGTACTGCGCTACTTCATAATAATAAAATTTGTACATTGGTAACCGGAGAAAAGAAGTACAACGTGTGGACCTCAACTTGGTTTGAAAGAACGCACAAAACAAAACCAGGGGGAAGCTTCCCTGTTTTTCTCTTTTCTGGTCGTGCCTGTTATTATTTTTTCTTTTCAAGTAAAGCTCATTGTTCTTCGCCTACACCGTCTACCGTTGCTACCTTTATTCAAGCTATCTGTTAACCCTGTTATATATTATTATGACTACTACTACTACTACTACTACTACTACTACTACTACTACTACTACTACTACTACTACTACTATTACTACTACTACTACTGTTTCTCTGTTATTTTTACGAGTTTTGCTCCTGTTGTTCCTCCTGGCCACCTAATTTATTTTCTGCATAATAGGTCGGTTATATCGGATTCTCTCTTGTTCTCTGTGAAAAATTGTAATGCGAATCAAGTCAAAGAGAAAAACAGTAGCTACGTAGTATGTGTAATGGCCGTATAAAAACAAAGTTGCCTGGTTTTCCTCCTTCAACCATTTCAGCTTTGCTTTTGTGGAGACAAAAAACTCACAGTAACACAGAAGAAAAGGAAGGCTCTCACAATGATGCAGGTGAAGAAAAAAGAATTCCTATTTTAATAGCCGTTTTTGCAGGTTTCCTTTTCATTTCATTAGCATTTTTTCCCTTCCAGTTTTGTTCGTACGAATGCTGCCTAGTCACTTCTACTATTAAGGCGATCGGCCTTGTTTTTTGTGTTTACGACGTAAAGAATACACACTGAATTACCATTGAGTGAACGTATTAATGCGGGAAGTGGTTTTACATTTTTTTAAAAGAAAACGGTGAAGTTAATTTTTAAAAATGCTTCCAAAATATTGAAGATTAATTAATTCTCTTCAATTTTGACACTAAATTTGTATTTTAGCCACTAGTAGTTTTTGAATTTCGGTGCATTTAAAGTTTAAATGCACCGAAATTCAAAAACTACGCAAATGTAGAACCACCTTAAGCTCCGCTTAGCGGCTTAAGCTTCAACCCAAAATAAAAAAATAATGTGTTGACGAAACGAACTGGTAAAGTAACGTCATAAAGTATAAAACCCTACTGATGCATGTTTCGTTTTTAGTACTGCTTTTATTCTTTGTAATTTTCATGGCTTCCTTCCATTTCCTTAAAAACGGAAAAGGAGAAAACGCTTATTAGTAATCTTAATCAGTACACAACACAGGCATAGGAAGCCAGACTGTGAAGGGACGGATGATTGTCAAAGTATAATATTACATGAGTTTTCCACTTCCGAATGACGGGAATGAGAACAGGAACAAAAGTTGAAAGGTGGTTATGAAATAAATAGGAAGTCCCACTAGTGACCCCACTAAATTAAGAAATGTACATGATACTTGACTACCTGAAGTTTGGTCAGCTTTAGCATTGTTAACCCAAATGATGGCAACAGACAAAATATTTTTTTCGAACTTAAGTGCAGGTTAAATGTTACAATGAATTATTTACACGGGTATACGACAGTTTTACCATTTTTATAACGGTGTGCGGCGTGCCTACTATTATGTGTCAAAAATTATCCTTTGGCCACACACATATTATTAAATTCTTCGTAACCAGATTTGATTTTATTTTGCTTGTAAGACGTAGTAAGTTAAAGGTTTGCCTACAAAGACGCTTTATTGTTTACTGGTATTCAAACTCATCTCTCACATTGAATTTTATCAATGTCATGCATCGAACAATTACAACCAACAGCGAGTTAAGAAGACCTTTCGTTATTCATAATAGCAAACCAAGGGGAAGAATGTGCTCGATAAAGTCAATCTGAGAAGGGAAAACGACAAAGGATGAATGCATGAAAGAATGCATCATCCAGATCCGATGGTGATTAAATTAAATGAGTTCATTGCAGCATAGCGGACAGCAGTAAGATATTATCCCTCTTAAACACTCGATGGATCAACTCGTTTTTTACTTTTTATAAAGGAACAACCACCACGATGTACATTGTTGTTTGTAGTTACATGCTACATAAGCATTTACACGTATGACTCAGCACTCCAAAATTAAAACGAATGAAATTTTTTCTTGTTAATGCCAACAGTACGAATATCATCAACTGATGACTCTGATCGATATTTTATGGACGATATTCGATATTTATAGATGAGACGGTCAACCTGATTTTAATCACAGTTCAATATTTTGAACAGAAATATATAAGATGAATCATTTTATGAACACATGTCAAATTTTGTTGCGTATAACCTGTACCTCAAATTTACATATTAATTAAAGCTCTTCATTAAAAGTAACAAGTACTGTTAACAGTTATCAATACGTCTAATATTCAAATTAAAACTAAATGCTGTGTCGCTTTCCGTTTTGCTGCCAAAAACAAATACAAGTTCATAATGTTAATCTGCCCGCCTTCCCTTTTCAAAAGGTCGAGGTCAGAGTACTGTACACATACTAAAAAGTCCACCGTGGAGTTGATCCCGCCAAATATTAAGTAATGTTAAATGAGCCTTCAAAATTTATGAGCTATTCTTCCATCCTAACACTCTCCTGGACAAGGTGTAATAAATCAACTAACGTAATAATTCTCTTAAGCACCTGAAACCACAACCAACCACGCCACTACTGATTGTTTGCTTATTACTAGTCCCTTCTTGTACCCCGACATTTTAGGAATTAATCAACAAGAGAAATTAATTCTTTAACCTTGTGAACCTGACATTGTATTTAATTAAGCTTTAAAGCTTGCTTAGTTGCTCCATACCAGTCAGGATCCCCCTTTGCAAGAGAAAAGCAACCCACAAATCCTGGAGGGAGCTTAAGACGATCATGGTCGTGATTATAGCGAGTCAACCACAAAGAGAAGACGGAACAACGTGTGAAAAAAAGATATCTCATAATGACAATGAGTCCTGAGTCCTTTATTTTTTTTTCTCCCTGTAAAATATTCTTTGAATATAACCAGCCACACATATAAACGTATCTTTACGCGTTTCATTATAGGCATATATATCATGTTGGGCATTTATGTATGTATCACGCATAATATCTCCTATCCGAGGGGAGTCCCACCAAGTGATCTCCTCTCTATCTGTCGTCTCGCTTTCCAAATCCATACTGTAAGCAAGCAAACGAAAGAATTTCAGCACAGTATGGGCAGTGTTCATCTTGGCGTTCTACAGGCAAAACGGAGCACAAAAGCGTCCTTAATTCCTCTCTTGTTTTGTGCACTGCCCGGTTTCATAGTCCCACGAAACGATACATTTTCACAAGCACAATAATACCTATAAATATTTTTAATAAAGAATATATTTTTTATGTGTATATACACTCTTGATTATTAATATTACTCCTTCTCCACGGAGAAAGAAAGAAGAAAGTATGTCATCATTACGAGCATCAACGGGACATCACTTCTCGTTGCTGGAAGTGTAAAGAGAGAAGGGAAGAGAGAGACTATGTGTTTATATGTGCGAGAGAGAAAAATAAGATGAAACTTTGAGATTGCTGGCATGAATGCATACTTATTGTTAACTGTGTTGTTTCATGCTCTTTCATGCATTTCTTGTTCAGCTCGCTGGAGTATAACTGACTTGACTTTGACTCTTGACTGGAATGAATTTGCTTATAAATATAAGTAATTTTGAATCGAATGGTTGAATGTTCCTGCCGCTGCTGCTGCTATTGTTGACCAAAGAGAGTCAAGTGATATATTTTTTCCATTCTCATCATCATTATCATCGTGATGAAGATTCTTTGCTCATGATGAAGAAAAATGTGTGTGTGCTTAATATCAATCTCCCTTCCACGGTTTCTCCGTCCCTCTCTCATTGTACAATTCATAAAGAAAGATTTCCCTCACGTTTGTTGTTATTAAGTACCTTTATTATTACACTTTTGTCTGTCGTTTGGTGGAATCGTAAAGATGAAAAATACATGAAGGTGGTGGCGAACAAGGAGCAGGAATCAGTTACATCATCAACAGCAGAGGAAGAAGAGATGATGATGAGACCATACGTAAATCCATGACCGATTAAGAATCTACAGTGTTTGTCATGCCCACGCCTTAAATTAAACACATTCTTTTGCCCTTTTACCCCCTGAGAGTACACAAAAGCTGGAGCAGCATCAAAGGAATTCATTAATTATGCCTTAGGTGGGCTCACCGTCACACACTATTGGGATATATAAACCTGCAGGACAGGTACATACAATACAAAGTATATCAATATGGGTCCGTCCGCTGCAAAATTTTCTGATGATTGTGGCCGATCTTCTGCGTAGCAAACGTGAACAATAAAACGCATCCCCTATTTTTACTCTCTCAAAATACTCGGAGAGTGGGTTGAAAGTTGAATGGAATCAAGCAGAAGAGCAAGAATGATGGCCATTATCTAATTTATGGGAGTATGAAATCAGTCAATGTTGAAGAAACACATAAAAAAGGATACTCATTTCAGACTTTGATATAATACGGGTGACAGGAGACATTTACAATTCAATAAATCGTATAACTAGAACATTTAAATGCCAACGGCAATGCTTAATAGCACCGTGGCATTCAATGAAAAAAGCGAACCAACATATTTTGCTGAAAAAATCATTTCTTAATCATATATTGAATTTCATTCTTTATACGCATAAATGTACAGTTTTCTTTAAAATTGGGTATTAACTAAACGATATTTTAATTTGTATCTACTTATGAGTGCATACATATTTTTTATCGTGTAACCCCATATCTCTCTGCTTAGCAAGTCTGAATTTTAACCTGGATTTTCTGTACGTTTCCTCTTCCAAATCCGATTCGCCAACCGATTGGAGACGCCATCCTTTCCTCTTATCTTCCCTTCCCCATCTTTTGACAAGTGATCTAGAGGCTATCTGACAAGTGCTCAGAGTGGTAATGTATATGTATTTTGCTCTATAATTATGCACCGGTGTAATAGTGCCGGTAGTTAACTCTCCATCTGCAAAATTGACATCTACACGTTACAATATAGCTTTTTGCTAGTTTTCAGATACTTTTTAAAGACTTGTTTGCTTGATTCCTCTGTTGTAATACTGCTTATATAATGAATAATGACTTCATTTACCAGGAGAATGTACATACATTGAATAGGCAGGCAGTCACATTTTTATTCTTCCCTTCTTTTTTTCCTCCGCCACATCCAACAACTACTTGTTCTTGTCGTGATCCTTTAAATTCCATTGGCATTATGCTAATCGCATAATTATTCTCAATATTTCTCAGTCAATTAGAGATGAGAGGAAAAGGAGACGAAGAGAAAAGCGAGCGAGAAGAACGTATAATACACATTCATTCATAAGCGGTGATCCGTGCTCCCTTTCATTATCTTGTACATTTCCTTCACCTTTTACGCTAATCTCACCATCATATCTCATCAACATCATTCATTGTAAATGTTCCTTTTTTCTCTTATAATAACACCACTGCCAGCACACTATATAGCATAGAAATCCCCGTATGTATACCCAAATCTACACATTTTTTGCTTGGCTGGTTCATTCACTTTTATCATTATGCATGCATGATAGATTGAACAAGAAAAATACCTCGCATAGGTACCTAGGCACACAGACACACAACAACTAACTGCTTCTCTACTCCTCACTTACTAACATTTTAACAAAGCTGTTATACCTATGCATAATATGTTCAATCAAGCTTTTAAAAACTATAAAAGCTCGTTGACTTGAATGAGCACAAGCTCTTTCTCCTTTTTTATCATTATTTTCCAGGTTCATGCACAAGTAAACTGGCCGAGAAGTCCGGTAAAAAAACGCTAGCGTAAAAGCGCTAAATAAAAGGCTAACTTATTATTGTTATCATCGTCATTATTGCCATTACTATAAAAATACTTTATTTTTTATATAAGCAATGTTATTGCTTATGGATTTTTCATGATTTTCTCCGTTATATACCCTTAGAAACGTGTTCTTAACAGACTCCATCAACTCTCAACAAACTAAAACACCCAAGTCGATAAATTAATGTTGTGTTCGCCTATCAAAAAGAAAAAAAATCGGCTTGCCTGATTGCTTGCCTGCCTTTGAGTCAAGTTATCTACTGCTGCTGCTGCCGTACTTGTGCTGTTGGTGCTGCAAGATGATAGTCGTATATATCATGTCTATTGACAATTGACCTATCACGTTACCATAAAAAATTATATATTTCTTTCTTCCTTCTTCGTCCATTTTCATTAGATGCTCGTAAAAGTATTATTATGCATGTTCCGTCTAATATTTATGTATCTCTAGGTATCTCTATGTATAATAGCTGCCATAAAATGCTTATTAAAATCTGCGCATTAGCAAAAAAAGAAGTACTATGTGCACATTCATACTTTTTTACAACACGATAAATTGGTTTGTATAGTAATGTCGATTAGCATGAAATAAAAAGCTGCAAGAAGGATATTGCTTTCGATGTGTATTAAATAGTCGGTTAGATTGGAATGTCTGCATAAAGAGAGTTATACTTCTACACGGTTTTATATAATAATATATTATTCCCATCAAGTATATCTCTATCCACGAGTGAGGCTGTTTTTTTCTCTCTGATGGAGATTTTCTGTGCAGATAATGATTTATGATGTCATGCCATTCATTCCCCCTTTCCCGACTAGGAATTAATTGAGACGCCTATATGCAGATAGCGAGAGAGAGAGAGAGCTCAAGTTAGCAAATATGCTTATCTGCCTTTTCTTCTACTTACTTAAATATGTCTACTTACATTAAATTGCGCCGATGTTGTCGTCCACGACGGGTAACATAATATATTACATTATAAAAGCATTAGAAAATTGCATTGCTGATAGATATGCTGTTGATTGTCAAAAAGTAACTGAATCCTTTAGCCCTTTTGGTATGCTCGTTCGTGAACAAACTGACTGCTAATGCTTGACAGTGGTGGTGGTGGCTCTCTAGCTGGTGTGTTTAACAGCGATGTTGTTTTGTGTGAGTTTGTTTGTGAACTAGCACTTAATTGACCCAGCATTCCGAACTAATGTAAGGCTTGGTGGTGAATTCACGATTCTCTAATAAAAAGAGACAAGCTACATGTACAAGCTTTTCCCCTCAATGTAATATGCATACAGATGCAGACTTATAAGACAGCGAACCATTATTATTATTAAGTATTTTACTCGTTCTTTCTGCTAAATGGTGGATGTGTATCCCATAATAATATTATTATATTTGTACTATATTCTTTGGATTACAGGCGTAGGTATATGTAACATGAAGATATAGTGATTTGGATTGATTCCCTCATTTATTCAAGCAACCAATTTAGTCTAGTCAAGTTGGTTCTAAGAAGTGACGGGGTGTAGCGGCAGAACGATTTTGTAAGCACGAAAAACTGTCAAACTATCTCTCTCTCTCTCGCTCTTTCTGAAGCTGTATACAAGAATAAGGAGAAAGAAAGAAATTCCGTAAATGGTAGCAGGTTCATTGTTTTTAATGCTTTTAAAGAGATACAGTTATAATGTAGTACAGCGAAATAGTGACTCCTTTGCACCCTATAATGACAGCAGCACAAACACGTTCCTCAATTAACAAGCTGGAGGAAGTAAAAAAAAGACGAATTCCTTGCTGTTTTGTTACACACCACCATACTGTCAGCCTATTCAGTCAGTAGCCTGGAAGATGTTCTGTGACAGAAAAATATTTACGGAACACTTAGTTAAGTTACAGCATAAAGGGAAACGTATTCCCACTCTCTTTTTTACCCATTTTCACTGGGCTGCCTGTTTCTGTAGTCGCGTAGTCTCCATTTTCTTTCGTCGCATTAATGCCCAAGGGATGGAATGCATCTCATTTGATCCCATCGTCTCACCCGACGCTCACTCATTCAACATCCGAGTATGTGTACGTCTCAGAAAATCTGCAAATAAAGTAGCAATATTCCCCGTCTTTTTCAGCTGTCTCGCAGACGAACGCAGAGAAACGCTACTGTTGTGACATGCGGCATTTCTATGTAGAAAAGTTATAGGACTTTTTTTTGGGGACGCCTTTGCTCCAGAGGAACAGAACCGGATACACAGTGTAATAGCAAATCGCATTTTGTTTTCCTTTACCCGCCCAAATATAATATATTAAATATCCTGGCCAGATATGTGCCGTGGTCTGTGGGACGCATTCTTGGTGTAAGATTCATTAATTTTAGCTCTATTTTCCTAGCACCATCACCACCACCACCACAACCAATCCTACCAAACCCCAATACAACTTAGTTGTCCTGCAACCACTTTGAGTTTTCATTTAGGGAAAAAAAGAAGCGAAGCTTGGGTTACCCACACGGACACCCAAAAAAACATGCAGGAGTATATACAGCAATATAGCTCGTTCCACAGAGAAATTAATCCCTGTGACTTTGATTCAAGCACTAAGTCTCCATTAACACTGACAGCTAAATTGATATAAAGTACGCTGTCATAATTTTTTAAGGATTAGCTACTATGAACGAATGAACTCTCCTAGCATACACAAAAAAGAACGCAATCCTACTGTCTTGTAGTTTGCTACCCTAAAGATATTGTGCATGCCTACTTACACTATTGTTGCTGTTACCCAAAGTTAACTGTATTATGTCTTACAGTAAACTAAGACCATGCCTAGTAGTAGTGAATTTTTTACGTGATGACTGGCCTCTCTAACTCAAGAATTATCAGGGAGGCAAACGAAAATCACGAAAACAAGTAAAAGCAACCAAGGAATATAATAGGATGTTTTTATCATCCTTGCTAATAATAATTGTAGTAACTTTTAGCAGCCTTTTGTATGTGAACGTGTGTGTGACTTGATTCATGTCTTTTTTCCTTTGTTAATTTATCCTCTTCCTTTTTTGCCTTCCATACTTTCCCATCCCCTTTCTATCTGGATCAAAATCTCTCCTTTATTTGGTTTATCTTTGCACCATTTTTTCCGTCTAGTAGTTACTCACTTGTGGGCGGCTGTTGGTCAAAATTAAATAATTACAGTCCAGCTTGATGCTCTTCTCTTTCTTTCTTTGGACCATCTCACAAATTTCAATTTTTGGAGACTAACAAGATACATTAATGTGAGCTTTTAACTACGGCTGCTGCTAACTAACAGGACTAATTAAATGATGGTCCACCGTATAAAAGTCGTTCCGCCCATAAAAATTAGGCATTTCACTCTTTTCGTGCTGCATGACGTGGCAATATAGACTCCTGCTGGTCGAACTCCCATAAAGGAAGTTTTACTATTTTAGGCGGAACATATCCCATCACCATCGTCGTGTAGACTGTTGCATTTTTTTCGGGGTAATAAGTCAATGATGAAAAGGAAAATCCTCTGTACCTTGGTTGGTCGTGTCTTTTTTGCGTTCGTAAAAAACGAATAGGTTACAATCGTAAGACATCGTCCCCAAGAAGAAAAAACGTTTATTTGCTTCATTATCAGCTTCACAGTAAAAATAGAAAAAAGAGTACCGTCGTCGACCGTTTTTTTTTCTTCATCTCCTTCTCGTGGTCATGTTCATGGCCTTCTCACCAGTGGGGAGTAAAGTCATTCAAAGAAAAGTTCAAAGAGACATAGCGCCATCATCGTCATCATCACAGTCGTCACAGCCATCATTGCAGCAATAAACATTCTTTTCTTCTAAGTTGAGCGCGCTGAGAGAACGTATTGTGAAAGAGGACGACTACGACGAGAAGACACCAGAGCAGGAAAAGAAAGTCAGCCGTGTGGAGGAAGAGAAGAGGAAGATGAAGAAGACGAGTCATTTATTTTATTAGCGTGTACTCTCATTTTACAGCATCATCACCATCGTCATCATTTGCTCATTTCTCGCACTTCTTCTTCCCATCCTAAACGGCACTAAATATGACGTGCAGGAGATAAAGTAAGCTATATGCATTGCCATGCACTTTTTATACCTCATTCTTCATCGTCATCATTATCATCGTCCTCCTGAAGATAAACTCAAAAGACTCTTTAGTTTATTATTGTCTCATTCTGGTATATATCATCGTGTTCTTTTCATTTGTGTATCATTATCATCTCTCTCGCTCTCCTCCTTTGCGGGAGAAGAGGAAAGGCGTCTCGTCATCATCTTTGCCCAACCTTATTCATTACAACCGTCATGATGATCAACAGTAGACCAGATTACAAACCAGGTTTATCAAACTCTCTCTCTCTCTCTCTCATCTAGCTAGCCTTGTCTATCCTGTTGTATTTATGGCATGGGTGTATTAATCTTCAGTTCAAATATTAAGTTACCCAACGCGTGGATTTATACTTGTATGAAATGATTTAAAGTAATTTAACAATTAGGACATGATGATGATTAGAAAAAGGGACCGTGCATATTCAATGCAGTTCGCCTTTTTGTGTGGCTCATTAGTCATTTTGACTCGTTCTTTCAACAGTAAAGACAAGTAAAGTAAATGGTCTTTGCGCGCACATAATTTTTCTTGGGTGTCTTGTCTTACCCTCTGAGAGAATGATATTATTGTCCCTCTTAAAAAACCCTAGGCTATAGGGTATAGGTGTATATTCATGTATTCGGTAGGTACCTTTTTACCCTGTTTATGTACCAATTCGTTATGTAATTCTGAAAGATAATAATATAATACACAAGAGTTACAGAGAGTAAAGTGTTGTCTCTTTTCCAAATCCGAGATCTACCCCCTGGAGATCACAGGAACACAGGTATTAAATATGCAGCAGCAGGAGGAGTAAAATCCAACCCATCACTTCAACTCACAATCCCTTGAAAAAAATTAAGTGACCGTCATGAAATATTGTTGTGCAAGTGCTTATGTAACAGGTAGCTTAAGTATCCTTGCGCAGGCAAAGCTTGATTAGTAGAAGACCATCATCAATATCATCTTCAGCGGCAGCAGCAACAGCTCATCTTGTACCTTTAGCCATTATCATCATCATCATCATCTACTTGATTAAAGGTACTTGGTTAAGCACAAGTTGAGCAGACGTGAGTCACTCTATCAACATCCTTCGTTATGAATGTAGACGTTTTTAAGTTTTAAACTGTTTAAAAAGGGAGTGATATGATGATGTTCCGTAAAAGAGAATGTGGACATGAGGAGGAGGTGAAGAAGGAGGGCTGGGCAGTCAGAGGGTGCGTACACGCTGCTCATCATCATCATCATCATCAGTATCATCCTTCGTGTAATTTAGAAAACAAGATCGTTTTCATTTAAAGGGTTTATCGTTATTATCATTATCATCTTCTGAAAAAATAAACTACTGACAGTAAGGGAGAGCGATACGAGGGAGGGAGGACGCATGCATAGAGAGTCGGTTTTGTAATGGATATAATCATGACGGCCACCATTATTTCATTAGTTACTTAAGTAAGTGTTTCTCAATCAATCTATCCATCCAACTTATTGACGAGACTCATTCTCATCATCATTCTTACTTCCATTCTTTTATTTTTCAATTTAATTCTATTAAAAGATATCACCATTATCCATCACCGGAGAGAGAGGGAGACTTTTCATTAATAAGCCTTAATGTTTGTTTGATTGTAAATGATACAACACAGCAGTAGCAGTGGATCTGAATGAGGGAGAGGCTCCAATTGATTAACAGTGTGTGTGTGTGTGTGTGTGTGTGTTTGTGTGTGCGTTTCTACGCTGGACTACCCATGTTGATTCTGCTAACGTGAGCACAAAGTAAAAAATATATAAAAAAGAAGGGGATTTTCTCATTATTTGATCGGATATC